>JAAZTK010001845.1:0-12682 GCA_036507255.1 Megalothorax incertus
AATTTCAACAATCGGATTATCGCTGATTTTAGGCACGGGCTTGGCGTTTAATTTGATTTCTCTGATGCTTAGGCAAGGGTCTATGCCAAAATCCCATCTAATTTTGATAATTTGGAACTTTTCTTGCTTTATTTTGACCCTACATTATGACACCTATGTCACGAGTGAACTTTCACTACCCCGCGGGGCAATAGTATTTGAAAATGTCAAAGAATTGCTTGATGGAGGATATAGGATTGCCCTAATAAATGAGGGATTGGAATTTGATTTAATAATCCCTAGTTTAAAAAGCTTGGGATTTAAAGGAAATATTTCGGAATTGGGAAAGAAATATTTTGCCAAATTCTCCATTTCTGATACAAGATCCTGGATTGAACTATTTACGAATACGAAGAAAAAATGCGCAAAATCAATCGAATCAAGAAAAATTGACAAAACTGTGTTACGCCTAAATGAAGAATGCAAAAATATGGATTTGGAATGCAAATGCTTCAAAACCAAAACCAAAAATGAATTCCAAACAAGTATTTCGACCCTTTTTCAAGGAACGTTTGCAGACCATTTTTTAAAGATTTATGAAAATTTATTTGAAATGGGATTTAATCAATTTCATACCCAATTTTATTTTTACGCCCATAATTTAAGATTTGTAAGGAATTTAACAGTAGAAGATAAGAATATATTTATGCCTATGAATCTGGATTCTCAAATCAGTATATCTTTTATTCTTTATTTATTTTTAATTTTTATTTCATTAATTATCTTTTTATTCGAAGTGTATTGGGTGAATTTTCAAAAATACATTGATTTTATTTTGAATCGGTTGGATTTATGGGAAATTATGTGAATCCTTGAGTAATCTACTGATAATCCTATGATCATCCTAAGCATGTAGACATTTAGGTGTGTCATAAAGTTTTTCCGAGTATCATTTCATTTTATCTACAGGTATAAATATATCTATGATTCATTCATTTATATCTATTCCTAAGTATACATATGTATATTTTTTAAAATATTTGCTATTTGTAATACGCATGTAATACAATATTTATAATTCATTATTTATGAATCATATCGTATTATTGCCGAATATAATATACCTAGGTGTGCCTATGTCAATGACGCAGGGTGCATTTTATTACTTGGGATTAATATTAGCTGATATATTTAATATTACAATAAAAATAAGCATTTGATTCATTATAAAAAGGTGATCATTCGAAACAAATACGCTTCATTTAATTAAAAAATAAAATAAATATTTTTTTTTCATTTTTCCACAAAAGTAATATTTAAAAAAATCATTGCAGAGCTTAAAATTCCTATATAAAGTATTCGAAAGTTAAAGGATTCTGCACAGAAATGGGTGATTCTAAAACTCATCGGGGTTATAATATTACGGTCAGGTAAGTTTCTTTTTTTAAATATTAAAAATTAATTAGAATAGTAGTGCAATATATATGTAGGTATACCTAAGTCTATATTATTTTAATATCTGTAATTTTAGGGCAAGGGTATCCCCCTCGGCTTCTGGGTTTACTACTGCAGGAATGAAAGGTTTTATTGAAATCACAGGGTTGAGACAACCCGAAATGGAACTTCTCCGAGCAATTGATAAAGATTTGACACTTCCAGAAGCCTCTGCCTCTGGAAATCAATTTAGCAACAATTTACTAACCAAATCCTTTACATTTAAAATAAAAAAAGATCCCACTGAAAAGGATATGGCCCTTGGAACACTTCTTGAAATATCGATGTGGGTACTTAACAATTTGGACACAATTGGATTCAAAGTGATCGCGGCTCACACGACTTCGGAAGCAACCAATTGGTATGTTTCACACTACTGGACCTTGTATAAATCATATTAAATTGTATATTAACTTTTATGATTTCATTAAACTTCAAATTAATTTGCATTTCACGAAATTACTTGAATATTCAATATGTTCGAGTATTACGGGATTTCATTTATCTATCCTAGTAAAATTAATCCTAAACAATCGACTATACTGTAAAGGACTTAAATATTGTATTACGAGCATAGTATTAAGATACATTTGTATATGCTTTAATTTGAATAAATCTTGTTGAGGTTGAATATATTTCATTCAAAGGGTCGAGGGAAGGGTGCAGATTGGCCGTGGCGAATGGCAGTGGGCTGGAAAAGGGCTAACCATAAGGGTCCCCCCTTCTTTTAATCGAAACCCCGATTCTTTCGGTTGGAGTCCCGAGAGGAATGGCGGCGTCCGTGGACCGCAGAGGCTCTCACACTTAATTAGACACGAAAACATTTCAATCCTTTACAAATCCACAATCCACACCGAGCCCTTAAGGGTACACCGGGTTTGCCTACCCCCAAAAGCCTTCAAACCATGCCGAATTCAATTAAATCCCAGCCTCGAAGGCAGCTTGAAAAGTCGATGAATTCAAAATTTCAAAGGATTAACAAATGGACCAGCCGGACCAGGACCAATGGAGCTGTCATCGATCGGCCCTTTAGTCCCTTCAAGTCGAAAAGTCAAAGGGTCACTCGTCACATGTCAATTTCATCAATAAATTGAGCTCTAAATTTTTTAAATTAATTAAATATTTAAAATCTGATTTTAAAGGTTTAAAAACGGGCCGAAAGTGGGAAGGGATTTAAGTCATTAATAAACCGCTAAATGGAATTCCATTCAAGGGTCTCTCGAGAGTCCCTTAAGGACCACTCCATTCAATTCATCTACCTATTTATTCCATTCATTCGACTCTAGTGGCTCTTTTGGAAGAATTATTCTCAATTCATTCAAGGATCGAGTCTGAGACTAGTGAAAAAATTGCCCTTTTCACGGCTCCTTTTTACAATTGAGGTCCGGGGCCCCTTAAGGGCCTTAGTGGAGCCCTTATAAATCTTTTATTCCGGATATCGACGGGGGAAAGCCCACTTCACATCTTTAAAAGTTTAAGGGATCCTCCCAGACTGGATGTCGCCGCGGAATACCAACTATTTTTCCATTTAGCTATTTAAAAATTCTTTAAAAGTCCCTTAAAACCCTTAAAATCCCCGGAAGAATCCTTAAGGAGCTTTAAGCCGTATGTACAAGGGCTCGATCAATCTTTAAAAGCCCCTCTGGCTGATTTGACATCCTCTCCGAAGGGTTCCAAAGGATCCTGAAGCCTCCTGGAGGAGTTCCGGGCTCAATATTTGCGGATTTTGATGGATTAAGACATTTTTCACAATCGTGGGCTAATTTCTATTTAAGGGCCCCCCTTAAACTGCCTTAAATTTAAAGATTTAAGATTGATTCATCCTCCTAGGGCTCGTAATTCCCGTAATTCCATTCAATTTGATGCAAATTTGATAGAAATCAATCTGGAAATCAATGAAATATTTAAAAATACCTTCAAAAGAGCTCTGGAACAAGCGTGGGCCTTTAAAACCTTTGAATTGACATGAGTTTGAGGCTTGTGGGATGAAGGGCTAGGTTGAGCATAGGGTTTGAGGCTTTGAGCCTTCAAAGGTAGGCGAAATATAGGTTTAAAGAGGGACTTTTTGACTTTTGTGAAGCTTTTGGAGCTATTGTAAGGCTTAAGGGCTACTTTGAAGGCTTAAGGGTCCCAAAACCAGTAGCTGTGGCTCATTCGCGGTACTCCTCAGTCGCCCTAATCCTCTTATCGGATTACCACCTCGACACTTGACTCTGACACCCGATCCCACACTCGACCCTTAACAAATAGGAGTGCCCTTAAGCTCCAGAGTGCCCTTAAGTACACTATCAAATTACTAAACAAACATACGAGGATTTACAACCCTAATACTGCTAATCTGACCCTTAAACTCCTAGTTTTACATTGTTGTAATCGGTTTTTTATTGTGAAATGACCCTTCTCGGGAAGATATTCAGGCCTTGGGATTTGGCCCAAGGTGGAGAGGAGTCTGAAGAGCCCCAGGAGGTCAAAGATGAAATCACGCCATCGGAAATCAAAAAAGAGACCAGGAAATCCCCGCCAAGATCCGAAAAATGCGGGAATGGTGACCGAAAACCCCGGAATTTGAGGTTGGACGAGTTCAAAGGCTCCTCATCCTCAGAGATGACCCCAAGTCCAATGTCATCCTCATCCCTTGGCCCACTATCTTGCTTCCTATTTCCTCAAACACTTTCGGAACTTGCAAATTTAAGTAGGACAGAGCTGACAGCAATGGGGCTACTTCCGCCAGAGACGCCCGGGGCCGGGTCAAGGGCCAAAAGGGCTCGTCCAAAAAGATTTCATTGCCCACATTGCCAAGTGGCTTTCTCTAATAATGGACAACTTCGTGGACATGTCAGGATTCACACGTAAGCCATTTCCGGTTGATTTATCACGATTTATTGCAATTTCCCTCAATTTCCGATTAAAGACATTGATTTTTGCCTAAAATTAGCCCAAATTTCCTCAAAATTTCCTAAAAAATGGAACTCGATTTCCCCAATTTTTATTACGGATTTCTCGGGATTTTTTTGTTCAAAACTGATTGATTTCCACCAATTTTGGAATTTACGACGAATTCCCAGCGAATTTCCAGCGAATTTCCTGAAGTTTGAATTGATTTCCGGCTAATTTGATACAAAATTTGCCAGATTTCCCTCCGATTTCCTGGAATTTTACACAGATTTTTAAAATTCCTTCCAAATTTATCCGATTTTTCAATTTTTCATGAATTTTAGACAAAAAAATTTAGAATATTCTGCAATTTTTGCCAGATATCCTCCGAAATTTCTCCAAATTTGCCAGAAATCCCACTCTTTTTCCTAAAAATTCTTCAATTCCACCCGAATTTCCTGAAATATTTCTCCAAAATCCGGCAAATTCCTAATTTTTCGAATTATTTATATTTCCAGTGGTGAAAGACCCTTCCTATGCGAAGAAGAAGGTTGTGGTAAATCATTTACAAGGAACGAGGAGCTCACTCGACATCGTAGGATCCATTCCGGGGTCCGTCCATATCCCTGTGGCTATTGTGGGAAGAAATTCGGGCGGAAAGATCACCTTAAAAAGTGAGTTTTTCACATTTATCACTTCAAACATTACCTATTTCAAGTCCCTATCAAATTCTAGACCTTTAAATCAAGCATTTCTAATTTCTAGAGCCCCTTATCCCTAAAATTCATGCATTTTGGATCAAAATCAGGCACTAATTTCAAAATTTGGCATATTTCCTCCAATTTCAGGCATACCCGAACGCATCAAAGGCTAATCTACACTTCTCCAGCACTCATGACCTTCCCATCAACTACCCCCTTTGCTTTCCCGGGTCCTTCGGATTTTGGAAGCCTCCCAGGGACCCTTAGCTATCCTCCCACAAGCCTCTACCTCCACCCCCACCACCACCATCATAATCAATCCGCAACATTTCTAACCTAATTTCAATTCAAATCATTTTTTTGCACAATTTGTATCTGTATTCTGTATATATGACCTTGTAATATATGTAAATCAATTGAATTTCAATATATCTTTGCAATAAAGTGACATAAACATATCTGATTTCATTTATAAATCAAAATACTACCTATTAAATGCATTTATATTTGATTTTATTAAATTTGGGGGTTCAAAGCCGGCCCTTAATGAATTTATGCGGGTCCTTAAGGGTTCACAATGGGACAAAGGACAATTTTTCGTCGCAAAATAGGAACTGCATTCATGATAAATTATATAGGAATAGATAGGACTAAAGGGATCCCTCCAAAAGCACTTGAGCTCGTTGAATAAGCTGAATAGGGGTGTCATCTCTGGCTCTAAGGGCTCCTTTTACAATATATCGTGGATATTTATGGTGATGGGGCGGGTTAAAGGCATAAAACATGGACGAAGGGACCACCCCTGGCAATCTGGGCGGGGGACAATGGGATGGGGCCACTCAATTGATCGGATCCGTGTATGTTGGAGTGAATGGGAAACCCTTGAAAAGTTCATTCATAAAATAACTCTAGAGTCTCGTACGATTCAATGAACTTTTTCAATTTTTTGGGCCGAAATGCAATGAAATATGGGAGTTTTATAAGGATGAATGAATGGGAGAACGAGTGTAGGAGGACCGAGGACAAGTCAGAAGTCGAGGACCACCAAGGAATTGGACACTCGAGTTGTGCAAGGGCCCTGGGAAAAATTGAGGGAGATTAGATATGGGATTGCAACAATGCAATCCGGATTCCGGGGTCAAATCGAAGCAGATCCTGAGATTTACGGATTTTAAAACGGATTTCCAAAATTCCTAGCTTTAAATCGGTTGGAAATAATCTTAAAATGACAAACGGATATGTTTTAATTTTTAAACTGTTTAATTATGGCCATTTAAAATTGCATAGGCAAAATATTGAGAATTTTAAGGGTATTTGTTTGCAAGAAATTTGAGAATTTATTAAATTTTGATTTGTGGATTTGAAATTTTGAATTACAAAAAAAATAATACCGAAAAATGCATTTTTAGGATTAGAAATTGTCAGATTGCATTCGAAAATCTATAAATAATGGATCTGTTTGTGAAGGGTCCAGTTGGAAGAAATATAATTTGTGCCTGATTGAGATAGTATATTTTCAAAGGGAGTGGCTGTGATGACCTTGTAGCCAATTGTCTCCAGATCGGTGAGAACCTTCATGACCTTGTCCAGGACAGCTCCATAAATTCGAGTAACCTCTCGAACTTTGTACTCCTTATATTGAACTCCTTTATTAAAGTTAAAGGATTTTTCGAGCCATCTTGGACTAAAAGTATTGACAGGTTGTGGTGTTTTCAATTCTGGATCCCTTTCTCGCATAGCATTTGCTTCCTCCTCATTCAAACCGGAAATCTGAATATATCCAGTCACCCAGACTTTGTAATTACTATTAGGATCGCTGATTGAAAATGTGATGTCAGCAAATGCCCTGCAATTTAAATAAGAGCCCAATAAAAATCAATCCAATTATTTTAATATGTAGTAATACTAGGTACTACAAATATATGTGAAATTGTCAATTTCTTACATGACAGTTAGATATCCCATCTTCTTTTGAGAATATTTGTCTTCCAAGGGCTTTCTGACTAATAGTAATTGACAATCGAATCTTTAGAATTTTTTCAAGGTTTGAAATTTGATTTACTGGAACTTAAGGAAGTATTTTCCATGAATTATGAATTTTGCCAGAATCCAGCTTTCTAGATCACAAGACCAATGAGAATGCCCTAGGCATTTAATTAGAATTTTATCCTTAGTCTCAAGGCCCTATACAAAATTTAAAATTCGAGCTTTCTCGTCCTATACTAATATATCATAATATCACTATCAGTATTCATAAAGGTATATCTACCAAGTATTATTAAATTCCATTATTAAATGACTTTAATATATCTCTAATTCTAAAGTCTAAAGTTCTAAACTCATAATTAAGATTTAAAGCTGTTATACGGATATTTGCAAAAAAGTTATGAATTTATTAAATTCTGATCTCTGAATTCGAATTACAAAAAAATACCGAAAAATGCTTTTTTTAATTTATGATTTTTAGGATTATTTAATTGGGAAATTGACAATTAAAGCTTGGCAATCTATTTTTAATAGATTTGTTTGTAAAGGGTCCAGTTTGAAGAAATATGTGTGGTATCCGTTTTTGTGGTTGGTGTCAATGATGTATTTTCAAAAGGAGTGGCGGTGAGGATTTTGTAGCCAATTGTCTGGAGATTGTTGAGTACCTCCATGACCTCCTCGAGGACATCTCCATAAACTTTAAATGGACTGACCTCATTATTAGGACCAGATCGAACTCTTTTATTAAAGCTAAAGGATTTTTCGATTGTACTAAAAGTATTGTCAGCCTGGGGTTGTTCCAATTCCGGGTCAATTTCTCGCATAGTCTTTGCTTCATACTCGCTCAACCCCGAGATTTGAATAAATCCTACCACCGAAAGATTGCAATTAGGTAATTTTGGATGGTTGTTGCTTGAATATGTAACATCAGCATGTGCCCTGCAATTAAAATAAAAGCCCAATTAAAATCAATCCAATTATCAGAACATGGAGTGTCAGCTAATGTGAAATATTTAATTTCTTACATGACAGTTAGATATCCCATCTTATTTTGAGAATTGCTGCCTTTCTGGGGACTTTCTTGCAATCGAATCTTTCAGAATTTTTTCAGGGTTTGAAAGTTAATTTACTCCGAAATTCGGGCTGGAACTTGAAAGTTTTGTAATTCAATTATTTAATGAATTTTGCCTGAATCCAGGTTCTCGAAATCACAAGACCTATGAAATTGCCTAAGGCTTTTAATGATAATCTCAAGGCTCTATTTAAATTTTTAAGATTAATTTCAAATCAGAGCTTTATCGTTTATGTATATCATTCCATTATTAAATGATTATAGTATGATTTCTAAGCCCTAGACCTTGTAGCCAATTGACTCCAGATTATATGCCTTTTTGTATTATTGTACATCTTTAATTCTAAAGTTTAAAGTTCTAAGCTCGTAAATGATTTATAATGTAATGATAGCTGTTACATATATTGTATTTGCAAAAAAGTTGTGAATTTATTAAATTCTGATCTCTGAATTTGAATTACAAAAAAATACTTTCAAATATGAAAAATGCTTTTAAAAATAATGTCTGGATTTTGTGGATTAAAGAATTTTGGATTAGAAATTAAGAATTTGAGTCTTAAATTTTAAGAGAGAGATTTGTTAAGAGTCCATTTGAAGGTAGTACGATATGTCGCGGAATGTGAAGTATTTTGATACATATTGTCATTGATGACCTTGTAGCCAATTGTCTCCAGTTTGTTGAGCACCTCCATGGCATTCTCCAGGACAGCTCCATTGGCTCGATAAAGATCTTCACCATATTGACTTAACCTATAAAGTTTAAAAGATTTTTCAAGGATCCGTGGACTATACTCGTGTTCTATCTTGGTGGTCGAGGGGCCACCAAAGTTGTACACATTGGTGGTAACTGCGGCGGCTGGTGCCAATTCCGGATCCCTTTCTCGCATAGCTTGAGCTCCCGCCAGATTCAACCCGGAAATCTGAATAAAACCCAAGGGCATCCCGCTTGAGTCATTATAGGCATAAGCCCTGGAATTAAATACAATAAGAGCTTGTTAAAAATCAATGGACAATTAATATTGGTTTTATGTTTAATTTGCAAATCGAAAAAAATGGCGTAAAAATACGAGAATACTGGAGGAAGACAAAAGGGTTGCCGACAAGTCACAAAAATAATTGCATATTCGGACTCCCCATGGCCTAATTAGTCAGAAATCAGAATATGTGTTTAAAATTTCAAGATCCTGGACAGTATTCAACCAAATTGGCATTGCATTGCATTGTTGTTTCTTACATGACAGTTAGATATCCCATCTTTTTTAGAATTGGAGTGCTCGCGAAGGTGCTGAGTTAATCTGACTCGTGGAGAATTTAAAGGTCAAGGTCAGGTCACGTCAAAATTCAAGATTCTTCGAAATTAAGTTTTTAATTGGCAAATTGTGGACAATTTAAAATTTGCGAGGAGGAACAAAACAAAAATTCGCGCAATTTTTCGAAGAATTTATCCGCATTTGAGCGAATTTCGGGGCGATTTGGCCCTAATTCTGTATCAATTTCCCCTTCTCAAAATCACAATTTTGCCCAGCCTTAACACGTGTGAAATTGGGGCCCTTAAAGGCTCTCGTCATTCAAACCGAGGTGTATTGTCCTCGACATAATGCGGAGAAGCTTCCTCAGATCCTCCACCACTTGGATTTCAATGGGTCCCTTAACTTTAAGGATCCTCAAGAGTATTTTGGAAAGACTCTAAAATCCATTGTTCCTTCCCCAAATTTCTAAAACCAAATTTTTCATCATCCCCCTCCCAAAGAATGGCAATCCCTTAAAGGCGAACCATTCAGAATGCAAAAATAGAGCACTTGGATCATTTGAGGGCCTTTGGGGACCCTTTGGAACGCCTCTGCGAATACAAATTGGGGCCCGTGTCATCCTCGCCGGTAATAAATGATTAAATTTGCGGTTCCCCGCACTCTCCTCCTTTTGTCCTCAATGTCCTCAATAGTCATCCCTCAAGTACCATCAAGTACCCAGCTCTACCCATTAGATATTTGATACTTTTAATACCAGGGAAGGGTGAACGGCCCATTTTTAGAGCCCTTTGTGAGCCCTCCGATGAAACCATAAATTTGTTTTGGCTGTCAAAAATATTTCTCCCCCCTCCGAATTAATATTTATTCATTTATTCGTATTCCAGATGGTACAAATGTGTCATATCATCAAATAGATAATGAATTCGAAGGGGTAGGGACCCTTTTAAGGCTTTTGGAAAAATCCACAGTCATTTCTTTTAAAATTCCGCAAAAAATCAGGCAAAAATCCAGGAAATTTGCACAAATTTAAGGCAAATTCAGTACTGGAAATGGCTTGGGAGCCCTTAGACCCTTGAAAAAAATCCACAACAATTTTTAATTTAAAATCTGCTCAAAAATTACTAAAAAATTCAAAAAATCTTATAAAATTCAGGATAAAATCCCTGAAAATCTCATTAAATTCCCCAATCTGGAAATCCAGCTAAAATCTATGAGAAATCCGAATAATGCATTTTACGATGCTACAGATATATTTGTAATACATATATCATTAAATATATAGGCCCTTAAACTCTAAATGCCCTTAAAATTATGCCTAAAAAATTGGCGAATTTTTTGGAGCAGAATTGCGCAAGAAATTCATTAAAATCCGAGAAAATTCCTGGAAAAAATCCAAAAAAATCGCGTTAAAATCATGAAAAATCCTCGTAAAATCCATTTGCGACCACCCCACTTGAAATGTAATATTTGTATGGGATTATTCGGTCTTTTATCCCACAATAGGCAGAAGTCACCGGACACCGGGACCTCCCGGGTAGGCCCTAATTCATCCTGAGTCCCAATTGAATCCATCTGCAATAGATATTGTGCTCTTTGTGTAAAACATGTACAATTCATTCAATATATGGAATTTGGCCGACCACCCGAGTTTGGGAAAAAATTTATGAATGAATCTCAGTGCATTATGTGCATATGTTGATGTCCATTTAGTAGGCACATCAATCCTGGGCACGCAAAATCAGTAATTTCTCCGATTAGTTCCAATCCGGAACGAAAGGGGCACTTTTTGGAGTTTTTACAAAAATATTGGACTCTAGTACGCTCTAGGTGACAAATGAGAATGGGTCAATTCAAGGTGTACAGCGGCAGAGACTTTGAGGACTTTGACCACTTCAAGGGCCCCTCCCCTTTCGGCTAGAAGTCAAAGTCGGTGAATTAATGACATTTAAGGCTCCTTTAGAAATGGAGCTCTTTGAACTTGTCGGTTTGCGAAAGCTACGGATAGGTTCAAACGGAATTGACCAATTTATATAGAGCTCTGAAAGTCCCTTAAGAATTATTTGAGCACCTCAAGGAGCCTGTCAAAGGGCCCACTAGTAAGGGCGGAGCACCTTGTTCTCGTAGCCGCTTTGCTTTGTAGGCGCGAACTGAGACCCGTGAAAAATCAAACTCTTTCATTTCGGGACCCTTCAAAGTCATCGAATAAATATTGTATAAGGGTGCTTTTTCAGTTAGATATACAATATAGGTATAGTATTGTAGTATAGATAAGCACAATAGAGCTAGAATCCGGAATCCATCAGATAATGAGATATTTGATCGGATCGGATAGAAATCTTTATTTGAAGATTTCATTCGGACTCTTGAATGTGAATAGAAAAATTACCAATCTGAAAAGACCGGATTGATCGGATTATTTGAATTTTAAAATGAACGTATGGATTATCCGAAGGATAATCCGAATAATCCGAATGATTGATCCGAACGATCCGAGTGGATTTGAATCAATTTCAAATTTCAATCCTATCAGAAGCATATTTGAATTTTGAAATTGAATTTGATTAAAATTTGAAATCCACTCCCGGAGCGTTTAGATTTCAGTTTGAAAATCGCTCAAATCCGATTCCCGGAATTGATCCGAAACTCGGATCAATCCGTTATCGAATCGGATGGGGAAAATCAACTTCGGATTCAAGCTCTAATCAATATAATTAAATTCAAAATTCCAGGATTTAAGAACCTATTTGCGATAAGTTATAACTTCAAAAAATAGCGCGGGTTTAACCAATTTCCCCTAAAAAACAGCGTGTTTTTAGCCTGTAAATTTCAAATATTGACTTGTGGATGTACGATACTTATAAATTTTATAATGTAATGTTAGCCCTTCAAATACCCCCTTGCATCCTATAGGACCTAATACATATCCTAAAGAGCCCTTGCAACCCCAAAAGGTTTAAATTCATCCGACACCGCGTAAATGGCAATAAAGCTGATTTTTCACGGTCCACTCAATCGCGCCCTCAAAGGCCCATGTTATCCTATAGACAAAGGGCCCTTAGAAAGCTTAAGGGCCGGTGACAGGGCAAAGGTATTGACAGCTCTCAAACACGGCCTTAAAGGGCCCGCAAGATATATTATTATTTTAAAGGACGCGTCGCAAACCCAAAGTCTTTTATTCAATTACTTAATTCGAGCGGAAGGCCCTTAAAAACCCCTTTGGGACATTTCCTGATATAGAAAAATCGGTATTTTATTCAGAATTGATCAAAAATTGATTTTTAATATCAAAAATCGAGCATTTTGCCTAACTTTGGTAGGAATTCCCT
>JAAZTK010001846.1:0-12681 GCA_036507255.1 Megalothorax incertus
CTCCGGTCTAATTAATTTTTTACACTAATTTATAGTCAATTAAAAGTGAATCCCTGCCCTCGTTAAAATGTCCAATGAAGAGGGGTATGTCACGGAAATCCCTACTTCCCTCAAAAATCTCGCCCGGCTGATTATTAAAGGATTTTATCAAGTGGAGGATTCTTTAATTATTGATATGTTGGTCCGGAACCCTTGTAAGTGGACATTGGACTCAATAATTAAACTAATCACTATTTAATCGTTAAGCATCTCAAGGTCATGTTGATTTGAATCCTTAATTTCTTTGTACAGGTATAAAGGAGAAGGATTTGGAGGATTTATTAAAGTTTGATTTAAAATTGCTCAGAGGTTTGTTGGATGTTTTTTAATCAAAATTTAAAATTAATGTTGACCTTTAAATTAACAGCTCGAATGTCAACTCTGAGGAATGACAAGATTGTCCAAGTTAAACTAAGGATGGAGACTGGCCTAGATGGCAAAGCTCAAAAAGTCAACTATTATTACATAAATTACAAGTCATTTGTGAATGTTGTCAAATACAAATTGGATCACATGAGGTTCGTTCCCTAATTAGTATAAATTACCCTTGTATTCGTTGAAATTTGAACTTTCTATTTAAAAAATTAACTATTTTTAAATAGAAAGAGGATGGAGACCCAAGAAAGGGATGCCACAAACCGTGCCTCTTTTGTCTGCACCAATTCCATGTGTGGAAAAGCATTTACAGACCTGGAGGCTGGAGAACTTAATGATCCTTTTACTGGCAATTTTATATGTACATTTTGTAAGAGTGTAGTGGAAGAAGACGAGACTTCCGGGCCAAAGAAAGACTCTAGATTATTACTCGCAAAGTAAGTTCTAATGGCCATTTAATAAAAAGGCATTTAAGATTAATTCCTCAATTTCTTTACGCAGATTTAATGAGCAATTACATGCAGTATTTGAGATTTTAAGAAAAGTTGAAGATATTAAATTAGCACCTGAACTTCTCGAGCCTGAACCACCGAGAAGTGACAATTCACAGTATGCCCTGATATTTAATCTCGCGCATTTCAAAAGTCTAATATTTGTTTTTAATAACAAAGGGATGGAATGGGGAACCAAAGGGGTGGTACCTGGTCAGGGGAGGCAACTAGGTTAAGTGGGATTAACGAACAAACCAGGATTGACATTACTTTTGGGAATGAAAAGTCCAAAAAAGAAGAGAGGAAAGAAAGGCCAATTTGGATGACTGAATCTACAATAGGAACTTATGGGAATTCGGTGCTTTTGCGTTAAAAAACGTTTATTTAATTAAAAATCGTTTCTAATAATTCTTTTTCCCCAGAATAATCATTTGGATGATTCCAATTCAAGATTAGAGAATATGAACTCTACGGATAAAGCTACCCGAGAGGATATCATGTCATTTTTGCTTACCTATGAGAAAAAGGGTAATCAGAAACCTTATATTCCTGGAAATGAATCTGATCCCGAAGCCCGAAGATCATCATTCAACCAGCAATAATTTAGATCGAAGAAAAAATGGGCCACCATCCCCCTCTATAGTTGATTTCAATTTAAATAATAGCCACAATGACATTCCAATGGAAGGGATCGACGGAGGAAATGACGGTAGTTTAAAGAAAAAAATATCTTGTATTCTATAACTAATTTCTGATCATTTCATATTACAGATTTTGCAATGGAGAGTGAAGATCAAGTGCCATTAATTATAGTGCAAGGGGAAAGGTTCCCAATAACGGAAATTAACGACGAAATAATCGCAAGAATGTCAAATTCTGAGAAGGAGTCTTATATACAAGTGTATCAAGATTTTTTTGCACATTACGACTGATTTTTATATTATATACCGATATTTTTAATTTTATTTATTCCCCGATTGTTAAAAGGGGAAGAAAGAATTGTTATTTCAAAAGATTTTGAATTTTGTAAAACTGAGAAATCTCAGCAATAAACAATGTATTTTTTAATGGATTTTAATGAATCTGATCCTGAGCTGAAATCTTTTAATTTCTCAAATTAAATATAATTTACATTTAGGATTTACACTTAGGAAGAATTAGCCCTTGACATTGGAAAACTACTTGAGATTTGATGAATTCATCCACAAATTCCCAATATTATTGAAACCCCCCACGCTGAGCTCTTAATGAAAAAAGAGAAGCTAATCCATTGCTTTTTGAGCCTTCAAACTCTCCGGAAGTATAGAAAAGATTGTGAGGAAGGTAAGCCGAAAAACCCATTAAGACGTGGTCGAGATTGAATTCATTTCACGACTCTACGACTCTATTCTCGCATTTCCCATTTCTCTACCCCATTCTTAAGTGTGCTTTGAACGGAGCCAGGCTGCCAGAAGGAATTCTTTCTTTATTAAGGGGAGGAACTCAATTGATGGAGCTTCCTGAGGAAGCTGAGAACTGAGAAGGTCGTGAGGATCGGGAGTCGTATGGATTTTGGAGCAATGTGGAGTTAAGGATCTTGAGGATTAGTGTGTTTAACTCTAGTTTATACGTTGGAGTTGACTCATAAAGATCCTCTCGAAATGCTCCTCGTATTTACTGAACATCTACAGTACTTTTATGCCCAGAGGATAGTGATAGGAGTAGTTTCTAGGCAGGTGAATGGTACTTTTGCTTTGAGGCTATGGGGGAATGCAGGTGAGAGCTTTGAGGCTGCTAGAGAGTCAGTGAGCAACCAGCTTCCAAGCTATTCGCACTCTCCCCCCACACACACCAGCTCTTGACTGTAGCTTCAAGTGCCTTTTGAACAAAGCAAAGGCAAAGGACTTTTTATATATTATTTTAAACATCATTCAAGATCCAGCTCTAAAATCCTTTACGAGTGAAACCAAGTGCGACGATAGTTCATGGAGTTGTAACCGAGAATTGTATTATAAATCTCTCTCTTCCCTGTGTGAGAACCTTGTGAAAATAATACAAATTCTTTCCTCTGTGTGTGTGTTGTGTGAAAACACTTTTTTTAAAAGGCCAAACCCAAATCCGGTGTTTTAAAGAATCCTCTGGGCCAATATTCTATTATATTTTAATTTTTAATTCAATTTTGCCGGAGTGTTTATGCGGATCTGAGATTCTCTTTCTGGAGATTTTTATTTGCCAATTTCGTAAGAAATTTAGCAAATTTTGATCTGGTAAGTAGTAGATTTTTTATGGCGTTTTTTGCAAATGGGGAGATTTGCTCCTCAAATTGGGGTGAATTATACGCATAGATCGTTAACTCAGGAGTCAGGATCATGTTAGACTGAAGGAGCATCCACTGATCCTGAGGATGAGGTTTATAGAGGTCATAAACTTGCAAGATTTAAAGGATCTAGAATTCTATATGCAACTGACATGATACATCTATCCTAATTGGATACACCTAGGCGGAAATGTGCATTCAGATCCAAAATCTTTTTATTGAATCCATATTAGGATAAATTGGATGCATTTTTGCGGGGATTTGGCTTATGCTTGTAGTATTATAATTTTTTGGCATGAAATGCATAAATCCTGGATCATGATTCATGAAAATTCTTTGCGTTTTTACGGCCACGAGAATATAATGAAGTGGGTTTTTGAAGAATCTTTTTTGGAGAGTCTTTGCATGACATCAAAGAGTACCATGAAGTGTTTGGACCCTATTCGATGGTCGACAGGTAGTACTATAAGCACTGCCTGGCAACCGTTTATTGACACCTTTTTGTCAGGGTAGGGCACCCTGCGACTTCCTAGAAATCCTTGGGCTCCCATTCTTTTTTTCGGGCTTACAAAATTTTGAATTCTGGCCTATACATGTACCTGTACTACAATAGGTATACCTAGGAGTATATAATGATAATGACATAATTAGAGCCTGGAAATGTCCTAAATTGATCTGCCAACATTTGGTCCATTAGGACTAAGGAGTCATTTTGCTATTACCTATCCTAGCTGGATGATAAATCGAGTTCCAGTTAATTGAGAATATCATCAAGGGGGTCTCTAATTCCTTTTGCAAAGGAGTTTTAGGAGCTTATAATTAATGTGTTTCAATTTGTCCCGCAGGTAAAACCTTTCCAAAAACTTTCCCATTATACCCTAAACAAATATACGGGCATTATTACCTACTATTTGAGTTTACTATAATATTATAAAAGTTTATAGAATTTGTAGGGTAGACGTACAGCTAAAAGTTTCTTTCAGGTGGAATTCCTCTTGGAAAAGTGGAATTGCGTGCCCGGATTGAAATATTCCAAGTTGGTCCGGGAGTTTTAATACACGGCATTTTTTGCGTGACCAAATGGATTAGCTTATTCGCTTCCTCTCTATCCATTTTATATCAACCATATTAATATATTAAAAGATACCTAGAGCCATTGTAGGCCATATACTGTACATACTTTTATAGGTCTAAATTTAAGGAACAAACCGATAAGAAAAATGGGCTGTTCCAAACAAGATTAAAGTAATTTTTAACCTATACATTATTCATTCCGGTGCAAATTCTTAAATATACAATACCTAATTTAAATATAAACTTTAAATACCCCCAATGCAATGGTCCGACATTCAAGCTTCTATACAATAATGTTCTTGTTCGCAATTTAAAAATATGCATATTCATGTAAAGGGTTTTAGCATGCAATTTAAATTGACCACTATGTTAGATCCGTATTCAAAATTTCAAATGGGATGTATTGTTAAGTAGGAAAGAATTGTCCATTAAAATCTAGCCTTCTTAAGCCGTGGCTATTCGAATATTTACTTTTTTTGTAGGCTGTTAATCATAGATTCGGCCCAGTTTTGATTGTTCTTCAGGGGTCGGATTTAGAGACGCCGGGGAATAATGCAAATAATATATTTGCAACAATGTTTTCGATTGTCAGCGTAAAAAAGCAAATAACAATGGGAGATTTAACTGTACCGGAGGGAGGGAATGGGGTCGAGATTGTTCTCATAAAAGCCCTATGACTTTTTGAGCCAACACCTTGTCCTGGCTTAATATATTTCCCAGCCACAATTCATCAAGCTCCGACGAGGAGACCCTCTGACCTGGGGAATATAGCCCAAATGCACAATACGCCCATATATGGAAATTGATGGAGGAAATGATGGATCATCGGATTGTTTCACTCCATTCTTGTGCAAATCCTACAAGTTAGATTGGCCTACTCGTGAGGGAACTGCCACCTCCGGTCAATATGTCCCATTTGGAGTTTTGATCTTCCTGATCTGCAAATCCTCCCCCCTCTGTAGCCTAAGGTGACTCTTATACGACTCTTATACGAGTGCGAAACCTCGAGTCTCGAGAATAACGGGTCCTTCTCTCCAATGATTCACCTTTAAAATATACCTATCATTTAATTCTTTGAAGATAAGCACTTCAACCTTGACCTTTTTGGCTTTTGCCCTTTTTCCTCGGCTTTTCTTCCTTAGCCAGGACTCAGGATTTTGCGAAGCGGTTCGACTCTCCTTTAATCATATTGTGTAGTCTCATATTTGGGCAATTTTTTGAGGTTTGCGCAAAAATCCTTTAAGGAATATCAGTATATGAACGTCGAAAAGACGGACTGAGATTTTTTTGATTGAAAATGCAATTAAAATTACTTCAAAAATCAAGATCTTCGCATATCCTCCTCTTTGAGAAGAAACGATCTACTCTTATATGTAATTTGGCAAAGAGTCCCGTTTGTATTTGTAATCTTATCGGCCGGACTGTGCAATTATATACCTCCTCGCAAAAGAAAGAGCAAGGAAATGAGAAGATTTCAAGTTGAAGGTTACTTTGCTGTTTGTTGGAACTTGCCAAACAACTTTTGTATGCCGTATGGATAGTGGATACACCTTCACCCTTTTGGTCCAGATTCATTTTAAGATACTACATCGTTTATATCCTGTATATGGAGATTTTATTGGCTATTTCACTCCGTTTCTAAAAGGAGCTCCATTTAAAGATTGATTTTTGGCAAGCAATATTCATATTGCATAAATCTGCATATCTGACCAGTGAGCCAATTGTTCCATGTGCATTTTTGCACATACCTGGCCAGAGAACAATTCTAATTAATTTACCATTCAAACTTTGAGATTTTTGGTAACGATAATTCGTGGCCGCCGCTATATTAAGATTTAATTGGCGATCAAATTGGAGGCTTATAATTCTCTCTCGGAGGTGAATGGATTTTTTGGGCGTCGGCTCAAACCAATTTGGAATTTGAAAAATCGAAAGATATGTGGCTTTATCAGAATGTTCAAATTATAACACTCGCGAGTGAATTTATGACCATAATAAACATGCTTTTAAATTAATTCCTTTCTTTTAGGAAAAATTCTATTGGCTCCATTAAGAGAATTGCCAATTTATAATTCTAGAGTACTGATCAGGGGCCGCTGAGAAAAAGCTACAGTCACAAATACAATCCCATTGAGTAATACGATATTTACGCTACTCGTAGTAGATTTGTTTACGCTTATAACTTGGCTATTTCTGTTTGCAATTGCAATCCTAATCTTGGGAAACTCCTGTCAAAATCTGTCAATTTGTTTGATTGATTTTTAGTAGCAATTTGCTTGCGGAAAAATGAGGCTAATCTGAAGAAAAGTATTCAGTAGTCCATCATTAAGTAGGTAGCAAGGGTTTTTTTATTTGTGAATGAATGAATGTCAGTCTCTCGAGTCATTTTAACTGAGATATTGCATAAGCTATAGTCTACTATTAGATAAAGCGAAACAAGCTCAGAATGTACCCCTCTAGTTCAGTAAGCGTATTGCGAAAATGCACTCCTTTGTCTCCGAATTATAATCTTTGAGATTCGAAAAGCTCGAAGGAGTATTATTGCAAGTAAAGGGTAAAGTAGTACAAATGCTCGCTCAAACTCCTACCTCTTTCTTTTGATTCCCCTTTGATTTGAAAGGATATTTTATTTAAAGCTTAAAGGGTTTTAAAAAAATCTTTGAATGAGACAGATTGTAAGTAGTAAATTCAGGCTATTTATTTCACCCTTTTAAGCTCGACGGTTTCATTTCTTTTTGGGGGTTGTTGAGAAAAAACTGAATGTCCACCCCATTGTACGATGTCACCTTCGCAGGGGAGCTCTTCCAGAGGAGGAGGAGGGAGAGACAATGAATTAGCAATGACAAAACTCGAGAGCTCACCACCACCACCACCAATTGATGACAAAGGGTTTCATGTTTCAATATATTCTTTCCACTGTAAATTCCGTGACTGAAGAAATGCACATTTAAACTGAGGAGAATTCAGCATGAATAAAGTGGGTTCGCACCCAAGGGTGGAGATAAATGTTTTGACTTTGAGTCGAATGTGCTCCATTCAAAGGTATAAGATTCCTCGAGGATCCTTTAAAAAAAATCCCCTTTTCTCCGGTGAATGAATTTGGGGGAATGTCAGTAATTTAAGCATTTAATTGCTCCCAAGCCATGTAGTAGGTACTCCTCTTGGGCGTAAAATGGGCGTGGGTGCCCCTTGGAATTAATATGATGAACCAGATAGGGCATAGATAGAGATAGCGGTGGATTATTTAAATTGATTTAATTTGTCGGAGGGAGTAATTAACCGAACCCACCGACTCGGAACGACTAATCCAACCCATTTACTTATCTATTCAATTTTTTCCTTTGGGCGGAGGCTCCTCAAGTTAATATATAACATATGGTTTACTTTTAAACTTGAAAAAGATCATCTTAACGGGAAGAGCGATTTTAAATAACATGAGTGCAGTTCTGAGAATCTCTTCATAAGATCTCTTGAGTTTCTTGAAGGGTGCACAGTCAAGAGTTGAGCTCGATTTGATGATTGTGATTAATTTAATACCTACATTGCCTCTTTGCTTAATGCGTATACCTACACGTAGAAGAATACAATTTAAATTAGTGAGTGAGCAAATGTGAAGACTCCTTTTCAAGGATGCTGGACGCAGCCACCCGGCACCACTAACCGAAGCCTCTCGAATCTGACCTTTAATTAAATCCATTCAATGTGTATTCTCGAGACTCTCTCAGAGTACTCTCGAGTACTACTACGATAGCTTAATGATATTAAGTAGCCGGATGGAACTCCTGAGGTCAATGATAGAAAACTGGTTGAGAAATATGCACTGCAGCAATCCTGATATTTGATTTTCAAATGGCATTCTCAGTTTGTTTAAAAGCTTGATATTTTTTATTGTATAACTCTTTAAGCTTTGGCATTATTATTATCGTGGCATGAGGGCTTCAATGAGCTAACTTCAGTACAAGTTTTAAGCAAAAAAAATTGTACAGTCTTGAGTCGATTCTCAATGGCCAGCCACTTGGAACCACAAACTGAGGCAAAGCAAGGCTATTTCGAAATATTAATATTTCTCTACATCGTATACTCGTATGATGCGAGTTTGTCTAAAGACTTGTCACGAGACTTGGTCACTTGGTTGGCGTTGCACGACTCTTCCTAGTACTACGATATTATAAGTTCATATTAAAATTTAATAATAATGGCCCCCCATTCCCTTGAAACACCCCCACAGATTAAGCTTGGTTTTGAGCTTGAAAGTTGAATTACAAAGTCGAAATCTGGTGGCCGGTAAGCCTTTAATTTATAATTAGGCTGAAGCATTCAAATCAAAGTGTTATCGCAAATTATTACGGAAATCATGGATTGGCATTGCGATTGAATTTGCAGTAGCACACTCAAATATCCATACATAATCCATGCATAATATATTGAGTAATTTCTTCAAGTTAAACCACACATGCCCATAAAAGTGAGATGAATTCCTGTTCAACTTCTTCTCTGAATCAGATTCCCCCCTCCCCTTCTGAGCTAACTCTACGAGAGTCCTGACCCAATACAATAATTTGCGAGAGGCTCAGCCTCCTCAGCTCTAGCCCATCTGCCAAGCCTTCATCCTGCATAAATTACCTGTATTCATTGACCTCGACCATTCGTTTCTGAATGAGCCATCGTCGACGAAGACTCGAGTGAGTGGTCAGACTTGAATTCTAATTCCATCTCCCCGAGATGGCTACCAAAAGATTTCTTGGGGCATCCCCTGGCATTATATACTGGTAGGGAAGGAGCAGTAGCACTAATGGAATCAAGGAGGAGGCCAATGCATCTTCCTCCCTTTGTTATAATAATGCCGAAATTCGATTTCATTTGCATAAGCTTGGTTGAATTTGATGTGCATTCTCCTCCAAAGAGCTCAAAGTCCTTGAAATCACCCTATTTTTTGCCGGCGATTAATCATCTCCCATCTGAGATCTTAATGGATCCAAATATTTGTTCAATATGCCTTCGGATAAGCAGTATTAGCGAATATCTATTAATAGGTGGATAATCCCAGATTTTTTAGCTTTTTTCCCCAATGATTCTTTTATTGAAAATCATACCTATGATCTGGTACGGAGCACATTAAGGCCTTTAAGCATAAAAATATTTACAAATCATAAAAATTTAAGTACCATATTTATCCGGAGTTGTAAATGGGTACAATACTCTAATTACCGTTAATTTCGGGAGCTCTTTTACAGACTTAATAAACTTTGCGAAAATGGATTGTTTGCAAATGGACTTTTGGCCTGGGATTTTTATATCCAATTTCCTGAGTGCTACGAACCTTTCCCCACCTTTTGCATACGAGTATACAGTAGTACTACGATATATCGTAATTTATTTTGGTTTGGTAGTAAGCTAGTACCTTTAAACTCAAATACCTGTTTTTCAGGTGAAATAATCTAGTAAATGATAAATGACTCATTTTAAACGGATGTCCGGAACGAAAGTGGACTGACTTCTCTCCTCGCAGTCCTTTCCCAATTATATTACGCGGTTTAATCCAGAATAATATTTACAATTTTGCCGTAAAATGCATGCAAGGGGCAAGCTTTTGAAATCGCATTTGCTCATTTTATAATTACATGAATTTCATAGGATTTGGATTTAATTTTGGATTTATTTATAAGCAAAATGCAAATACTTTGAGCTCTAGAACTTTATTTATTTCAATGTGTGCGTATTTTAAGGGCAAATGCCCTATGTAAATTAATTAATTATGAATTTATGATGAGCGAGCACCCTCGGAAATTCCTTCCGATTAAAAACCCTGCATGTTTGATCGAAAATACAATATAGGTACGTACTACCATACGGATATAAACTTCAAAGGGGTACCTATTGGCTTAAGAACTGGGATATTCGGCCAGGAATATTTCCAATAGTCTATTTCGGTCGATATTCAATTTTGAAAGTCGAATGAGCTCGAAGGATTGTGTTTGAGATATGCAAATTGTATGATACATGTCTTTTAAGACGTTTGACTAATGTGCACATGGAATATGCATTAGGGGGAACGTAGGGAAATTTGAATAAGAAACTGCCACCGGAAGAATTTCTTCCCCTACTCAAAAATATATTCAAAGTGTACTGGAACTTGAAACTTACACCTGAATTATCGTAGAATAAATAAAACTCTTTCACTAGCAGCTATCATGTGTCTGTCAAGTGCTACTCATGAAGCATTTCAGTTTGAGTAAATGAATACAACGCAAGCCCTGAGGGCTAATGTTCTCCCCGGCTCTAGAGTTCATTTAGCTATGAAATATTTGGCTCGTGGCTCCCACAAAAATGCTCCCTTTTTCACACAGGCAATATGTCTTAATTACAAGAATGGAGAATCTACAAATTAATAGTACTAATGCACTCTTTATTTAGATAGATATTTTAAAACTCTGCTGATGTCATTAGGCCAATTTATAATGGATTGAGATATCCAGAAAAATTGAGGTTTGTTTGTTTATCCAGTTGGAGAGTTTAATCATCTAATTATATCTATAAGTACTTAGGGCTTACGTTAATCATAAGATTTATGGTTAGTGTACATATTTATTTTTAATAGCTTTCTAGTTCTGATAGTTAAAAAGCTTGAGGTATAGGCTTACCTAATTCTCAACAAATTCCTTTAATTTCATTGCATAAAACGGTGTATTGATCATCGCTGAATGCCCATAATTAAACAAATCGTGTGAAAAATGATACTAGTAGTAGTACTACACTCTAATTGTAATAATGTGCGAGTAGACATTGATCCTGAGTAGATATTGGTCTTATTGGAAGAGTTAAGTCGAGCTTTAAAAAGTAAAAGTGAACTCATTTCTCAGACTCGGAGGATTATACCTAAGATTTAAGACTTAAATTTTTAAGTACATTTAATGAGATCCAATTCTCTCTAAAAATCTCATTAGTATTGTAATTTCTCCCCAAAAAATGCATTGTGTTTCACTCAAAGTGTGCGGAAAGGGAAATCTTTACGCCCTCCCCGATCTCATTTTTTTCCGCGGAGAAGGACGAGCCCAGAGCAGATTCTCTAATTTAAATCATTCGTAGTATTCCCCCACCCTAATCATTTTGTTCTACGCGTCGAAATGAGTCAAATTAATGTCCCATTTTGTCTTAACATCATTATTTTAAGGAGGGGAGTATTATTCGAGTACTCTAGGTCAGAATGAGATGAGACATCTCATTAAATTTCGGCATCTCCTTTCTCCTTCAGACTTCTTTGAGCTCCCTCAAATGCGTTGGAACAAAGGGACGAATAAAATGGATTTAATGAGCGAGGGGATTGACTTTATGTGCTACTCTGAAAGGATTTTATTCTATGCAAAATGCGGAAATTGCTCCCATTTGGAGATGTCTATTTTTTTCAACAAAGAAATGCTTCCATTTGAGAGGCAGATTGAGTTTTTAATTGTTGGATTCGGTCCACTGGACTCTTGGGTGTTTCAATGTCCTTGGTCTTTAATTCTATGTACAGTATCTACATAGGTAGTGCTCGTAATGGACAGGTTTTCGCATATGGGATAAGTTGCAAACAGGAAGAGTCACATATCACTTGAGAATTGCACTTTACACACATAATATACGAGTGCACACAGCCAGTACAGCGTTGGGGCAATGCTATTTCTTGGATAATATTAATCAATTTGTGAATCAGATTTTTAAGCAAATCTTGACCTTCAATTTCTACTACAAAGGTGCTACATGGGGCCGGTTCCTCAGATCGTAGATTGCCCCTTAATTAAATCAGTAAAAAAAAGTAAAAGTGTTTAGAATAATTTTAATATATTTATTCATACATTGCATGCAAGTATTCTAGTTTGATGGGCTCTAATTATTAGTAAATAGGGGATTAACCTGCACTTTAAAAGACTCTTTAAATCGACTCTTTAATATCTCATATAAGCCGGCTTATGAATAAAGCTGTGTCAAGTTTGGCTCTAGAGTGCTGCTGGAAAGCTGCAATTTTATAATCCGCATATTATAATATTGCAAAAGTGGTTCCCCCGCAGCAATTAATGGCATAAGGAGGATTCATGAGGGTAGTTTGTCCGTAGGACTGGGGATGGAACGACTCGACCAGTTATTATAAAGCTGAATCCGATGGGTTATTGACTTTTCCTGCTCAATCCGGCGAACCATCTGAAGAAAAACAACTCTTTTTTACTTTTATATCCTCTCTTTGCTTGTAAGAGTACTACCAACTGTGCAATCCAAGTATAATCTCTTTAGTACGTGCATTAACCAGTACAAGTGAAGGATAGTAGATCTCCTTTGGCATCTTTGACTCTTTAATCTTCATCCATTTGCAAATCCTCTTCCTTGGTACATGTATGTGCCATTTATCCCCATTTAAATGCTATCATTTTG
>JAAZTK010001847.1:0-12680 GCA_036507255.1 Megalothorax incertus
AAACTTGAAGGAATTGCCAAATACCTTTGGGTTGTGTTTGCAAAAAAACTTTATGCTACACCTAAATAAAGGTGATAGGCAAATGAAGGAAAGAAAGGACAATAAATATTATATCAATAGGAGAGAATAAGCGAATTTATAAGGTAGGTATATGTAAATACAAAGTGTTTAAGCTTGGGGCTAGTCTAAAGCTACACACCCATTCAAACTTCAATTCTTAGGTGAAATATGACGGAAATTTGCATAATCAAAATACACGGTGACAACCCCATAATAAGAATTAAGAATAAACAGAATATACAAAGATTCGATAAGCTTCTAATATTTAATTTGATGGTCTAGACTATTGGCCAAGCCATAATTTAATAAAATGCTACCTGAATAAGCTTAATAAAGTTATTATCCATTGTCAATTGGTACCTGACAAAGTCTGGTCCCAAATTAGCCCAGGATCAATTAACAAGGGTGCATGCTGTCCAATTTGCATTTGTGTGTCAATTCCCCCAATTGTTTGTGTTTTGCTAAACACATCAATTTGTTTTTAATGACAAAGTAAAGGGGGGACGGGGTACTTGTGTGTACCATTGTCAGGTGGCTAATTAATGAATTTTTATTTACAATGAAACATTAATCAGAGGAGACTGATAAGACCTGATTAAAACTGTACTGAAGGGATAAAGATCTAATCAGAATTCAGAATTCTTTGCAAACCCTTAAAGCAAATCCTTTTGTTCCACTTTCTACCTTTCTCTCCTGCGTAAAAATAAATGAGCATGTAATTAAAAAAATCTAATCCTATTACGAATATTTGTATATTACTAGTACGTATATGTATGTACATATACTTTTCCTAAATTCAGTTAATCCTAATTGTATAAGGTAGTACAAGTACCCAATCATTTTTGGAATATGAGTAAGAATAGGACTTTATTCTATTCCTACTGCACTGCGGGAAAAGGCACTTTTTGCCAGGTATATCCTACATATGATGGATGATAAGTATATGGTTGTAAAAAATGAGGAAAAAATCTCGAAAAAGCAAAAAAATTCCCCAAGGGTTAACTGTCAACGTTTCCCGCCTGGGAAAGTTTTGGTAGAAAGATTGAAATATCCTGGAAATGTGAGTGTTTTATATAACCTCGGGCTTTACATTTGCTCGAATGAAAGATTATATGTGCGCTTCTGATAAATAAAAGATAAGGGTTTAATCAGGTCAGTATTGTTTGGACAAGGGAGGGCTTTTTCCTAAGTTTAATCAATTCCATCTTTTTGTTTTATTCCGACTCGGCATTCATATCTGATTTTGTACTTGAGGGGATTCTGAATCCCCCCAAATTATCGTAATTAATTAATTTTTGTAATAAATCTCTTTCGTCAGAAATCTTAGAATTTTTAGATTAAAAAATATTTAATTTCATTTCAGAATTAACGAATTCCCGACTCCGAGTCTCTCAATGACAGACTCTCAAACGAATCTAAATGAAATGGATATTCTCTCGCCCTACGCCATGAAAACTGTGGAGGAAGCCGTCCTTAGCTCAAGGCCAAAGGCATCATATGTGCTAAATCAATCTCAAAGGTATGGATAATTTATGGAATTTTCAATAATTAATGCATTTTGATTACTCTTTTATAGCTCGAGAATTAAGAATATCATGATTGCATTCTCACCAAAATGCGTCTCCTCAGCGGTGATGCGACAAATTAAAATCAACAGAATGGAATATACTCCTGTGTGAAAGACGAGTTGCTTAATAAATATTTGCATAATTAACAAAATGTAATATTTTATATAAATTAAAATAATTCTATCTAATAATTTAATAAAAAATTATTTTTAAATGTTCATATTCTTAGTTCATAAGATTTAATTTATCAAATAATGCAAAAGAAATGCAATAATTATTTTTCAGTTATTAAATAATAGTCATATTTTATAATGAACTTGCATAAAAATGAATAAAATTTTTGAGCGTTGGAATAAAACTTTCTTATGAATAAAAATATTCTTCAAAGACTTGAAAATACGTTGGTACAATATAATACTAATATGGGCATATATCGAAGTTAAGAATATTAATACGATCTAAAAACTTTGTAATAGGCATTTAAAAAGAAATAATATTAATTAATTTTTCTATAATTATAAATTAATCTGACTTGAATCTATTCTTTGTGGGAAAAAATTAATAGTTAAAAAAGATTTTGAGCAATTTTAAAAAATGTCAAATTTCGACGCCGTTCAAATTTGAATTTCAATAAAATTAGATCAAAATATGATAATAGATAAAAGTTGGAAAATTTTTTTCTAAAATGCATTTATAGTAATTTTTCATTAAGGTTATTTTTTTGAAATAAAAATAATATACGATACCCAGCCTTAATTAAAATTAAATAATTAATGTAATATAATAGGGGAAATATCTTTTTAATTTTTATTGATTCTGACTCTAACTTGAGTTTGCTCAAAACAGAAATATTTCACAATGCAACGCTTAAAACTGTATTAGTAAATTTTATTAATGTACAAAGGGCATTAGACAAAAGGAATACTGGGTTATTTTTGCTTTTGGAAATAGCATAAAAAATAATAAAACATCAAACAACTACACCAAACTACAATTATTATTTATTCGATTCTTCTGCTTTTTCAATAAAAGATTTCCACAAATTCAAAGAATTATAAAATTTGATAATCTGCAAATTTTTATTTATAAAAAAAAGTATATATGTGTACGTTAGGGTTGTATTTATTCGAATGTTTTAATTGGCAAAAAGCCCAAATTATTCTAACTACAATAATAATAAATTCGACGTTCTTTTTCTTATTATGACATCTACGGCGTCGAAAGGAAGCAAAACTCTAGTCTTGCCGAGCAGATGGCTCGTATCTCCATCCAAAAGGAAAGTAACGTCGCTTACAATGATTGTAGAATTTGCATTTGACCAAGCGTTTTCAACTTTATTTTATTTAATAAAGCCTCTGAAAAAATATTTATGGTAAATGAATAGAATACCATATTTCCTTATAGAAAAATGCATTTAATTTAATTAAAAAAATTAAGGTCATATCCCACCAAAAAAGAATAAAATGGACACTTTGGATAAATACAGAATAATACTGATAATGGGTATAATTTTATAGAAAATTTCTCTTATTGTTTGACATACAATTCACAAAAGAATGGTCAATGTCGACTGGACTCTTTATACAATAATATGGGGAAATGCTAACAATCAATGTCCAACGGCGTAATAAATCGCTCATTTTTTTTCACTTTCGATTGTCACTGCAAAATTCAGTTTAATAAATTTTTCTAGCTGGGATGAGTCCATTAAATTTCTTCTTTAAATAATTGACACAAAATCTGGTACAAAGTTCTAATCTTGCCATGATCCACTAATTTTTATCTAATCCTAATCGTAAAACAAATATCGCTCGTTGGAAAGCTAACTTCTATAAAAATATTTTAGCTTGATTTCTGCCATCAAAAAAATTGAGTGACTTCTAATTAAAAAATATAAAAATCCTCGTTCTATGAAATTATTTTGTAAAGCCTAATTACTTGCCATTCAAAAAGAGGCATCTTAATTAATGTAAAATATAAAAACTTAATTATTGGCCAATCGAGAACAATATAAAAATTGGATCCTGCGTCCACGAAATTGCGTTTTTCTAATCCTAAGAAGTAGATTTCAATAGTAGTTACTACCTGCATATACCTTGATTTGCATCCTCTACCTCCTGATATGAATTACTTACTTCCCTCTTCTCATTCTTATAATCTTGAACTTGAATCTTGCCTAATTTAATTGTTCTTCCTCAGCCTGCCTTATAAGACTGTGCATGAAGAGGAGCAAAATGGAAGCCGGTTGGTGGGCTCTATATTCCTTGGTGGGAAAATGTGTTGAATATGAGGGACTCTCGGGATTTTATAACAAAGAGAAACGGAAATCCTCGTCCAAATTCTCACAATCAACCCAGCTATCTTTCTTTCCTTATGAATGTGTTGACTTTTTATCTCAAAAACACCTAATACACATACAGAGTAGAAGAAATTTCTACTACATAGATTCATATGAAAGATTAGAGCCCTAATTATTATTTTATTATTGTGACGGAGTCATCCCAGCCTTCCCAGCATCTCCCAAAAAAGAGAGAAACGGGTATCCTTAAATTGCTTCGCCCTTCACTCAAAAACACCTCAATTTTGAACTGGGATTTTTAAAAAATGTATTTCTTTCATGCTTTCCAATAGGGGAAGATGCTACAAGTTACAGGTTCCAATTTCCAAACTCTGAAGCTCAAGGGAAATGCAATCATTTAGAATAAAAGATGCTGGTTGCTTTGTAGTCAATCTCCTGATGAGTTGATGAGCTGAAATATCTTCTCAGATTTATTTTTACGAGTCGCATTAGCATTTACCCTTACACTTTACAATCGAAGATAATTCCAAGAAGCAAGAAGTGTAAATGAGCATTGGAGACTTTTTACTATTTACATCTGGTATATACTCGTATTAAAAAAGCTTGAATCCCAGGGGGAAATATTATAAGGGTAGGCTCAACCATGTTTTAACTGAATGTTGAGAAGGTTCCAATTTCCAAACTCTGAAGCTCAAGGGAAATGCAATCATTTAGAATAAAAGATGCTGGTTGCTTTGTAGTCAATCTCCTGATGAGTTGATGAGCTGAAATATCTTCCCAGATTTATTTTTACGAGTCGCATTAGCATTTACCCTTGCACTTTACAATCGAAGATAATTCCAAGTACAAGTTCTTGTATGTGTAAGCAGTAAGCAAGGAAGTGTAAATGAGCATTGGAGACTTTTTACTATTTACATCTGGGATATACAAGTAAATACTCGTATTAAAAAAGCTTGAATCCCAGGGGGAAATATTATAAGGGTAGGCTCAACCATGTTTTAACTGAATGTTGAGATTATAGCATAGAGAAGTATAAAGAAAATCAGTGGGACGAGGGTGCAAGTGAGAAGGGATAAGAGTTTCTAGCTTATAACTTGTAGAGTCTTTCGAGTTCCTCTAGCCTCTTTGTATGTATTTGTAAGAGCTACCCAGTGTAAAGGGTAATTTAGACAGTGTTGGAGCAATCCTCCTAGTAGTAGGCTACGATACTATGATATACTCGTATTGAAAGCCTTAGGAAAATATACAGGTAAATTAGTACGTATACCTTGAGGCTATTCCTCTCCATCTCACATCTCCAACTGGAAACACAGATACTCAAATTCCTTTCCTTATTCAAGTACACACAGTTGTGTTTTGAAACAGGTGTGTTCAACTACTCTTTCTACTACACTCGGCTCGTCTCGTTCACCCTATCATTTGCCATTATAAAAGCCTGTATTTTGATTCAAACCTCGCTAATCCGTTTGATGCAAACGAGTGTGTGGATAAAGCGGATTCCCCCATAATTCTCATATCATATTCGTGTTTTGACATTTGATCAGACTCGTGTTTTTGTGGGTGCCTAAGCCAGCTACTTGAATTTGAAATTAAAGTAAAGGAGCCGGCCACTTGCGAGGATTTTAATGTCTATTCTGAAATACTTTGAATTCCCCGAGTGAATCATTAAACATTGATTTGTGCATTTTGTTTACATTGCATTAAAAGGAACTTGAGGACAATAAGTTCTTGGAAGTAATTAAAAGGATGATTCATATTTAAGCCTTGTGTGTCTCGAGAGTGCATAAAACAATAGCTAAGGAGTAATTCGAGTGGAATAGTTATATTGTTAGACAGTTATATTCCAGGGGGAATCTATGCCCGATCCGTTGTGTTGATAAGATTAAGGGAATATCAGTAAGGCAAGAGGAAAGAGAAACTTGGAGAGAATCCAACCTCTTTCCGGCCTGATGCAACTCTTCAATTAAATTATCAATTACGCTATTTAACCTCGTCTAATTTGTCTTGAACTTTAATCTTATAAAAAGCTATATATTGGAAGTTAAGATCGCGAATTGTGCACAGCCCATCGGTTTATAAAAAGAATATAATTCCAGATTTGATTCTTTTGTGGTAAGTTCTTTTTCGTGTGTGGTGTGTGTGCGTTTCATTTCAATTCCCGGGTTTTGTGTGTGAAATATAAACCTCTTTGGCTCAAATTAAATGGATTCGGATTACGTTAGACTGGAACGAGTAAGACTTATATTTTTTCACTTGATTCCATCCAAATGGTTATATGTGTAAGAACATTTTTAGAGTGAAATCTCATACGGATATTGTAAGATCTGGAAAAGTTAGAGTCGATAATTTGCAGGAGACGCATTTCGAGGAATGTTGGAAATCCTGCACACAGTTTTAATGGATTTGAGCCTTAAGCTCCTGAAATATCGTTTAGTAGTTTCTAATGTCTTTGAACTATTCTTTTCCTTCCTCCTCCGCCTCCTCCCCCTCATGTCCCTCCATACAATCAATTCGCTAATTCACAATAATCTCCGTAATCCCATTATGAATAGGGCCGATAGGGTGAATAGGCGGAGGAGGAGTAGGTGTAATGAGCTAGGCATTAGATCCAGCTTGTCATTTAATTAAATTCTGACGAGGACCGATGAGGAAGATCCGCCGGCCATCATTATGCGCCCAAAGAAAAAGATTCAAATAAGCTAGAGAATTAAGATTTAAGATGAACACTCTTTGTTAGAGCTGTAACGCATAGAGAATACACAAAGGATTTTAAAATTTCCAAAAGATTTATCATTCGAGCTCTCCTCCTTGCTATTATTTCCTCGGACAGTTCATCCATCCTTTCGTCCATCGTCCAATCGAAGACCCTCAAGTTTTTTTATGCCCCTCACTCAACCACAGTATTATTATTTTATTATTAAGAGCTGCAGGGCCCAGGGAAGATGCGAAGGTGGAGGAGGACTTGGGAAGAGCCGAGAGAGAGCCTCAAGGGCCATTTTGTCCTAATGCCTCTCCGCTCTCTTCCAGACAAGTCATCTCATGGTCCCTCCAAAATCTTTTCTTATTCTTGACTAAGGATAAGAACTAGAAGGTATAGGAGCTATTAAAAAGATCCATGCTTCTTAGAATGTTTATGCCATATTCGCCCACCTTCCCTGTAGAAGAGGAGTACTCATCTCATTACAAAACATGAACATGACGAAAGCTCTTTTTCTCGACTTTTTTCTCTTCAGTGCCTTTAAAATGTATATTCGAGGAAGCTTCTACTACGTATGAGTATTTTTGATTCCACTCAAGACACAGCCTGAACTTTTAAATTTAAATCTTTAATAGTGTATACTTGTAATACTATCGTATATCCAGAGAGAGATTTAAGGTGCATACCTACTCTGTTTACTTCTGAGGAAATCCCACCCTCTCATTTGAGGCTCGCCCAAACACGGGCATTTATTTATACGTTAAGCTCTGTTTTATACTCCTCACAAGTAGGTAGTAGTAATACTAGTATATGGATTTCAACCTGCACGAGTAATCCTCTGGTTCTGGCTAGATCCTCCGAAAAGCCACCTCCTCTACAACATTAGTTCCATACATCCGTTACGGCCAGAGTTAAGGATTCTCTGATTTACACCACCCTGATTTTTCGACCAGATCTCTAGAATTCCTCAAGTTTGAAGCTCGAGAGTTACCTCAACTCAATTCCAGTTGGATTGTTTTGTTGTCATACCCTTAATCTGATCTCTCATGAGTTCATGAGTAAATGTCACCAGAAAAAAGACTACCCTCAAAAGGCAGGAGGAGGAGAAAAAGTGAGATAAAATGGACCGTTTTGGTCGAATGAGTTTGGAATGAAAATTACCAAATTTCCTCGCTCACCGCTCACCTTATGCGCCTTTGGGTCTGACGACCCCTCGGCAACTTTTTCCTTCGAGCCGTCAAGGAAGAGGTTAAGATTTCCCTCAAATCCCTTATTTTACGAAGGGACTTACTACCTACCATATAGCTTTTACAACTTCTTACCTAACTCAATGGATAAGGTAGCGCATACCTAGATAGATTGTAATACCTAGGTAGTATGTATCGAATCTGGCCTCTGTCAACTCTTGAATGACCCTCGGATTCGTCCAGCGAGAAGAAATGAAATCCTTCCAAATATCCTTCTACGTAGCTCTGCAACCTCATGAGAATTGCCTCTTTAGGAGAATCTCTTTCAGGGCATAATAACACATTGAATCATTTCAAAAGAGCCCCAAATCCTTTTGCTAACAACAATGTCCCGAGAATCTAAAGAATCCCCCTTTGTCCCCGCACCTTATATCAGTGTACATACTCGGATATCTGGAGTATATAGGGAGTAGAGGATAAATTGGTAATATCCGTAGTAGGAGAAACACAATTCCTTATGCTTTCCATTCTTTACAAATTCCCCTGCACCCACCAAAAGGAACACTGCCCTCCTTTGCGATCATATATAATTCTGGCTTGAATTGTACGAACAAAAGGGTGACTCTGGCTGCGTTTTAAGGTTTTTTTCAATGAATTTAGGGAGCACATTTTTTTCACGTACTACGTTGTACGATTACCATTAGTGAGAAGGTCGAAAATGAGGATTTCATCTGTTTTTCCCTTGGGTTTCAAAAGGAAATGAATTATCTACAGCGTAAATGGGGCTCCCTCTAAAAAAAAGAATGTTTTCTTGTCATATTCATTCAGAGAGCTGGAGTTGACACTTTTCTCTCTCCAGAGGACCAGATCTTATCAAAAAACCATTAAATGGGCGAGGGATAATCTAATCCAGTCACGTAACTCCGAATTTCCTATATAATCACATTCGAATCTAAAAAGATTGGGTCCTAATTTTTCCCAAACGAGAAAAAATTTCAAATAAGATTGAAATGTGAAATTATAAATAGGTGGATTTCAGATTTCTATTCATCCCTTCTTGATTTCATGCTCGTTTATCACCTTGCAGAAATCTCTTTTTATGCACCCAAAAATTTATAAATCGTTGTTCACAAAATAGCCTTCAGTTCAACGACACAAATACTCCATTTATTTCCTAATGATGATGATGGAGGTATATTATATTCATTCAAGATTTCCTTTTCCACTCACTCGGATATTTCAAGATAATTGTCGATTGAAAAAAAGTTGAACTTGCCATTCCGTTTTCATTTAGCAAGTCTGATTGAAATCCGATAAATTTTTATACCTCATTTTAGTTCCAATTGAACTTTAATCATGATACCTACCTATCTGTAGACAGTAGTACTAATCCTAAGCTAGATCAACCTACGCTCTTATAAAAACTCAGAAATTTACATGTACAGTTTGTTTTGCACTTGCACTTACTAGTTACTACTTGTACGATAGGATACATGTGTGTGTGGGTGCGAGTTGATTTATAATCAGTCAATCGAATCGATAAATCTGATTGAGCAAACCCAGTTTTTCAAAACTCTCTCACATTTTCTCGTCGATAATTAGCTCATTCCATTTGCATTTGTTTATCCCCTCTCCCCAGGATTCGAGAATGTAAACCTGATTTAACCAGCTATCTGCTCTTTTCCTCCTTGGGCTGATAAAGTGTACCCCCTTTAAATCTCTCTAGTTAAGAAGGGAGTGTCCCCCTTCTTAAGTCTTAACTTCCAAGTAGGTACTTATGGAGAGAGTGACAAAGATAAACACCTGAGCACTCGAGACCGAAACTAATTTCCCACAATTTATTGACTTGCTCATAATGTCTTATCCGCCCGAGATCAAGACCTAAATCCTTTTTCTTTGCATATACAGATTATACTCATAATCCATTAACCCTTTGCTCTCTGACCAATCCTCTCTCCGCCATAGGTAGAATATCCGTATTAAAGTCTTTTTACTAATCCTAAGTAGGTTAAGTTGGTTTCGAAAAAATATCTACTTTTAACATAAATGAGCCCATCGTGCGTCCCCTCATAAACCCTGAATTTTCGACGGATATGAAACCATAATAAAGTGTGTCAGACAGATCAGAATAAATTATGAGATTCACCGCATTAAAATATGGGTACATTTTACATACACGGAGCAAAATCTCGCATACCAAAAACAGATTTAAATGATTCGAAATCAAATCATTCATTTTAGATTACTTTTGGGATTAGTGGGACTTTGGGGGAAGACTCGAATGCGTAGAAATGGGATGAGCACAACTCTTCCCGGAAAGGAGTTGAGCCTCAAATGGGAAATTACTTTAAAAACTCGTATATTAAATTATTAATGTTGATTTGATCCGCTTTAGAAATGCTTCGGGATTTGCATACCAAAATTTTAACAAATGTCTATATTAAGCCGTAGAGGATCTATTCATATTTCTCTTCCTAGTATAGCAAGGATATCCCTTGAAACATGGGACCAAATAGGATTCAAATCCAACATTTTATGTATCAAATTCGCCAATACACTCGCACTTATATCTCGTTCCATCGGCAATCCCATCCTCCTCTAAATCACCTCTCTGCACGTTATTTCCATGTTTGTTGTTTGAGCAAACAAAAGATTCCCAAACCCATCATACATATGTATGATGTGGTGTTTGTGTGAGGGCATTCCTGCTCGTAGAAGCAATAAGAATTGCAATTGGGCTCGGGCTAAAGGGATTGTATATTCAATTGGCAATTGAATTGCACTTGGTTCGGCCGTTATAGACTCCCTGCTCAAACTCTCAATAATTATTTGTCCCAAACCTTTGGGCAATAACAGTATCATCCATCATTCTACTTTGGCCAAGCAGCCAACTCATCTTCATCTCCTTTTCGAGTCGAGCTTGCCCCGCAATAACAAAGTTACGAGTTAGCCCTACCCTATTCCGTAGGCTTGAGGGTGTCTCGCGCTTCATCCTCCTCCTCTTTAAAGCCCTCAATTCATAATAAAAAGCATTCCCCTCCAATTACGTACTTGGAGCCTTAAAGTCTCAATCTGCCATCTCGACTTTTGGGCCAAATCTCCGAGATGAAATTTTGAATAGGAAAGATGATGAGTTCTCAGAGATTGCTTTTTTCAGCCTCCTTTTTGATTCAAAATTCCGCTCGATTCACTTTNTTCTCAGAGATTGCTTTTTTCAGCCTCCTTTTTGATTCAAAATTCCGCTCGATTCACTTTTTTTCTATGCAAATCCATAATACCTAATTATACAGCCGAGCCAATTATCTTTCCCTTGAATGAATTTGTGACGAATTTACGATCAGACAAATTCGTGATCGAGAGAGATTCTATAAGGCGTATCTCATACGTACAGATATCTATCGTCCGTATATTCCTGATTTGGAACGAATAAATTCTTCGTTGCAGGACACTGACATTTGTCAAGTTTTTCACGGTTTTTTAAAAGATTTACTCTAAACTTGCTTATTGTTATTTTTCAGAAAGAGCGGATCACTTGAAAGTTTCCACGTACGATATCATTACAGACTCTTACCCGGAAAACTGACAAAGAGGATCGTAAGAGAGTTTTCAAGTGGCTCGAATAGCGTGATGAGCCTCGCCAAATAAATCATCTTCACAAGCAGCACCATCATGAAGACCGAAACGCCAAACTCTGTAAGTATATTTCCTATTATATGTGCTCGTATCATCTGTATGTCTTAACGAGATCTTAAATACAAACTTGAAACATAATAATCTGTATGCCCCACTCGCCTAAATCCTAAATCCTTTTTATTAGCCATCAAATCAAATGAAATCCCAGAACTCTTTTTTTCAAACTTCTCAAATGATACCTCTTTTACTATTATAAGTGCATATAGCGGACGCAATTAACCGTTTAGTCGAGTTTATCCATATGACTCTTTGTATTGTGTTACACACTTTCAACTCCCTAATGAATTTAAACAATAAATGAGCTTGTAATTTTCAAATGGTTAAGATCAAGAGAGACTGACTATAAGGGCTTGTTATTGTAGTTGTTAGAATGCTACCACTTCAACTTTTCAAAACTTACACGCAGAGAATTCTTAAGTGCAATACTCGTATCTACTAGTATCGTATCATATATTTGTTTACAGGGAACAAACTCTTTAGGGAAGAAAGCGCAAATATTCTGGCCTAACAAACTTTTTCGCCGAAATTCCTCTCCGCACGAAAGACTAAGAGTGGCCATTCGTCAAAAGAATTAATCATATCGTTAAATTGCCGTTACTTTGCCACGGATAAGAGAGTGTAAATGCTTTTGCATATCAGCGACTCTCGAAATCAGACTCCGTATCTGCCCGAATACCGATACAAAGACATATGCATGCACACTAACCTAAATGCCTATTTAAAAGCCTCTAATTAAAGAGGAAAAGGAATTAAAGTTTATTTAAGCCAGATGAAAGTAAATTACCCCTGCAAATCAGAATACATGCTACCGGCTTTAAATCTTAAAACAAGAACCAGTTGTTAGGTATGTAATATCATCATAATATGTATCTGTAATTGCCGGTTCTCGAGTATTAAATCGTGTTCGAAAAGTGATTAGTTCCTCGCCTATTTAATTCCACATTTCGATATGTACAAACCTCAATATATTGTGCTGTCCAGTCTCGTACCAATTAAAAAGTTCAATAAGCTAAGATACATATAACTCTGTGGACTAATCATAATTTCATTGCCCTAGAGTATCCTTTGCCGTATTAATCTAATTACTTATTCCATTAGAGAGAATGTCTTCTCTTCACAACTTTGAACATGTCCTATATTATTTATCACCCTTTAATAGAAATAGTTTACAAAAC
>JAAZTK010001848.1:0-12676 GCA_036507255.1 Megalothorax incertus
CTAGTTTGGGGCCTTCTCCTCCGATTTTTGAAATATGGCTTTGTTTTGTCACAATAAAATTCCTCCTGAGGCATCTTTTTAAAACGGGTAGTCCTTTTTCTCAAAAACTACTTATCGTAGGGTATCGTATAATATATCATTATAACCGTAATACAGTATAGTTTGGGGCTTTCTCCTCCGATTTTTTATTTTGCTGATGGTTAATTTTTAACAATTAAAAAACCACTTTCAGGGGTTCCTAATTGATTTTGTTATAAATTAATTACAATGCTTTTGTACATAGGTTACCAATAGCGATATTCGAAATTAGTCTGACCCTTAAAATAATTACAATCTCACCAGAATAACCCCTAATAATGTACCTACATTAGGAGTGCATTATTTCTATTAAAAGAATTAATAAATTGAAACATTAAAACATTATTTAAATTAATTTTATACTATTTTATATGACTTAATTATCGTAATTTTATTGTAAATGCATTTGTTAATAATTTATTTTGAAAAAATTTAGTATTTAGTATTTTATATATAATTTGAATTATCATTATTATATTATTTATTGATTAATTATTGGTTCTTTTATTTATGTTTTATTTATACATTCATTTATATATTTATAAATTTGTTCAATATTTGATTATTATAATTTTAAATATTTTAAAAGAATATTTAATTTTTTTAATATTATTATTTGAGAAACGTTTGTCTCCGGTATATTGGAAAATTTTAATTTTTAATTTTAATAATTTATTTTTAATCTTATTATTTTTTATTATTTTATTTAGATATTTATGTATTGTATATATTGGATTATATCATCTTATTACTTAATCTATTTTATCACATCCTTTTGTGCATTTTGGTTAATTTAATTTAACAATTTAGGCAAGTTCTTTATTTTACTTAATAATTTCACATATTTTTATTGTTGAAAATTAATATATTCGATTTAAAATATTATAATTTTATAAATTAAAATATTATTATTTTATTATGTTAATTATATTTTTACAATATTTTTTGACAATTTTATAAATAAGTAGTCTAATCTCGCATAAAAATGCAAATAAAGATAATAAAATTGATAAACAATATAAGATAAAAGAAATTGAATTTTGTGAATTGAGAGATAATTGTTCATCTTCATTTCCTTTCTTTAATTCCATACTTATATTGCATTCACGGCCATATCTATCAAAGTTGGAATGAAATATCTGAAATCCAGATTCGAACAAACTTTCATAGATTTTGAAAAATTTCCCCGCAAAAGCACCTTGAAAATTTGTAGAAATAATTACTTCAAATTCATTATTAATTTTTGTAGAAAAACATTTGCAATTCTTTTTGGAGCATTCTTTATTAAGATGATTCAAAATCCCTCCAATTCGGCTTGAATCATAGAATTTTGTCATCTTTTTCTCTGAATGATTTGTGAATATATTAATCAATGTTGGAATATTCAGATTTGCTTTAACTTTCACAAAATATTTCGAAATTAATGCAGTATCATTTCCTTTGAAGCCCAAATTCCTCAAATATGGCAGAATTTTATCAAATGGTTCCTCATTAATCATTGCAATCCTATATCCTTCATTCAATAGCTCTCCAACATTTTCAAATCTTGATGGTTCGCGAGGTGCAGAAAGTTCGCTTGTTATATCAGTATAGGTATCATAATGCAGGGTGAGAATAAAACAAGACAAATTCCAAATTAACAGGACAATATGAAATCGAGCCATATCACCTTGTCTTAGCATCAAAGATATCAAATTAAACGCCAAAGTCGTACCCAAAATCACCGATAGTCCAATTGTTGACATCAGCGCCAAAATCCAGGTCCACAAATCAAATGGTGATGCTAGCGCCATTAATTTTAAAGGCTCAAATTTCCCATTAAATTCGCAATAATAATGTGACAACCTCATGACATCATTTAGCAAAGATTCGGCGTTGATTTGAGTTTGTCCAAAAATTATCAAAGGTGGAATTTTAGGATTTGCATTATAATTGCTATTATAGATTGCACCTAAAGAAAAGTTTAGCGAACTTGCCACTAGATGGCTGAGTAGGATTTGAGGGTTTGCTTTAAAGAGATTAAAGCGGCCATTTTGTTCAGGTTTTGGAATTTTTAGCTCTCCAGCAATTGAACTAAACACGCTGGCAGGCCATTTGTTCCCTGAATTAAATTTAGTCTCCGATCCCAGGAATGAAGCCACTGGGATTTGAATAAAAGGGTGTGAATTTGGTCGGCAAAATAAACAGTAAAAATAAATGGCGAATGGATTCCAAATCGCGAAATATAATTTAATGTCCAGGAATAAAATTGGATATCGATCTGGAATCTGGGTTGAAGCCAAGTTCTCAAATAAAATTATGTAATAATGATTCCTTGAATATTGGTTTATACAATATTAGCCCAATAATTAAAGAAATTTAGCTGTTCTTCCACACCTAGATTTAAGCTCAAATGGATTGTGGCATGAGATTTGGAGGATTTGAAGATTTTCCACCGGAATTCATCACTTGGCTTAAGTCCTATATTATAACGTGGTCTATTATGAATTAATTGAATATTAAAAGTGTAAATTATCGTTGGGAATTGATCATAGAGGATGGTGGCGATGACATCCTCCTCAAAGGAATATCCCTTTGGAGGTCCCAAGGTCAAAATTTTGATCAAAACATTTTCATCTCTTTCGTGGAATTTACTAAATTTTTCACTCGTAATTAAAAATATGGCAAAATTAGTAAATATTGCTAATTCTAATAAATATTTCATTTTTAAAAAAAATTTATGGAATCAAGGCATGTTGAAATGAGTACTGCAAGTCTGCAATAGTCCTATTTTATACCTATCAGTACAGTTAGGATTAGTTACATACATACATGTACATGTATGTAACTAATCCTAAATTATATATGATAGATACCTACTTATACTTATGATTATGAGTTTTGACTGTTATGAAGCTCTGATTGCATTGTCGAGTATCTTTAAAAATTAAATATTAATAAAAGATTAATCTCCTATCTTTTCATAAGAAATAAGTATTTTAGAATGTACTCAAAATTCGAGACAAGGACTCGTAACAAATATTTTTGTCAATACACACCCAAAAAGAAATTATTTAGGTACTAAAAAAATAAAGCTTACAGTTATTAAATATTTGTGTGGATTAATCATATAATATTTATTTTGATCTTATCTTTTACAAATTAAAATATGATTACAATAAATACTTAAACTAGTACCTCAACTTATCTTTTATCAATATCGATATTTACATTTTATATTACCTAATATCCTTAATCATTCCTGAATGAAATATATTGTATTGTATATCGATAAGTAAATAATAATTATATAGCAGGAACCTTTTTAGTAAGAACATCTTCCACCGGCTCTTCCACCTCCCCTTCGTCAGCGGTCTACTCCTTCATGTCAACTACTACATCATCCCTATTCTTCCCAGTATGCTCATCCCTCCTCCCCTCACCTTCATCCTCAGAGTCACTCAGGTCATTATCATTCGCTACTCGTCAGACGCTCGAATTGATATCCTTACATCTGGATTCCTCACATCCTCTTCAATATCATCAGATCCATCAGGGAGAGCGTCTTCGGGGATTTCTACAAGCCAAAATTACAATGTTAAAATCAAATTAAACCAAAATATGAACAAAATGCGAAAAAAGTGACTCTAAAATCCTTTAAAAAATGCCAAATTACCTTGCATTTGGACGCTAGGAGCACAAGGAAGCATCCTCAAGTTCACGAAGAGATTGGTTTTCATCTCATCAAGATATTTTTTGGTATTCTTATTGGATATTTCTGAAGGTGGAATGTGGAGCTTACAATTCGGTTTATAATACTCATAATAATCATTGAAGGGGAGCTCATCTTCAAGCTCTGTATTACAAGCAAGTGCAGTTTCATAAGTCCAACATTTTACCACATTCCGAATAGTATAACCACCCCCTCCAAGTAGTAGAATTGGCAGATTATACTTTTTCATAAATTCTAATGAAATTGAATGACCTTTGAGTGTCAAATTCCAAGTTCCAAGTCTATCCCCAGTAAGTGAATCTGCTCCAGATTGAAGTACAACCGCATTTGGCCGATATGTTTCCATTACTTTTGTCATAATTGGGACATAGATAGACTCAAAAGAATCATCATCTAACCCATCCCGAAGGGGAACGTTTACAGAATAGTATTTCCCTTTACCAGCTCCAATGTCACGTAGATCTCCAGTTCCAGGAAAGAATTCTCCATATTTATGGAAGGATACTGTCATTACACGGTCCGTAAAATAAAATGCCTAGATTAATAAAAAATTCATTTAAAATCCCATTTGCGGATTAATTTACGTAATATAGGGTTGGGATCTCAAATGCATCGGATCCAATAGAAAAATAATAAGAAAAGTTCCGATCCTCGGATATGAAAATTTCGTAGCTCATCATCGGATTCAATCTGATTTTTGGAATTTCGGATTCGAAATCCGATCAGAAAGAATTGAAATATTACAATTTTTCAATCCTACGAAATGGGATCGATTTGAAAATGATCTAAATTCAATCGGATTAAAAAATCGCCTCAATCCGATCTGAATTCTATTCAAGCTCAATCCAGATCGGATTGGGAAAACCTAAAATGGCATTCGGAATTCGGATCCCAGCCCTAAGAGATAGAATATAATTAGTACCCTACCTCTTCTACTCCATCTCCGTGATGTATGTCAATATCCACATAAAGTACACGCTGATGGTACTTGAGAAGTTCAAGGATAGCGAGTACAATGTCATTAACATAGCAAAAACCTGATGCTTCGCTCTTTTTTGCATGATGAAAACCGCCAGCCCAATTGACAGAAATATCCGCAATCTTCTTGTTAAGTTTGACGGCTCCTGCTACCGAGCCACCGACCGAGAGTTGGCAAAACTCGTAAAGTCCAGCAAAAACGGGACAATCCTCACCCACGTTAAATCGCTGCAGTTGTTTATTGTAATCTGGCATGTTGTCCGGGCGAATAGAGCGGAGGAAACGGATGTAGTCATCAGAATGGAATTTTGTCATTTCATCGGCGGTGGCTTTGTGAGGTCGCTGGGGATTCAAAGGTAAGGTCAGAGTTTAGAAGATATATGTGGCTACTTACGTATATCTCTTTTTTCCCGGTAAAGACCATAGTTGAGGAGAAGATGGTGGGTCATGCGAATCCGATGTGGTTTCATCTGTTGATAAATAATATGAATTTTATTAAATTGGATTGATTTCAGCAAAATATATTAAATTTGAGACTTACCGGATGTCCCTGCCCATAATAATAATTGCCAATATCGGCTGAAAAATAAATAAATGACTTTAAACTGAAACCTAACTGTATTGACAGCTTGACACCCAGGTTAAATTGAAACCAACTTCAAAACTCCCTGATTGTAACCAAAAAAAAGCCCTTAAAAATACAATATTTTGATCTATTTTCGACCAATTTGGCCCAAATAAAGTACTCAAACCCTTTGAGGTCATGTTAAAATTAATTAGATAAAGTCCAAAAAAATCTGGACTACTTTTTGACCCCCTTTTCTTCCAAACATGTTCGGCTTAAAAATTCAAATTGGCGGAAGAGGCATAAAAAGTTCAAATTTTAGATTTGAAAAACTTGTATGAGGTAAAAACTTACTATCATAATAATAGCTGACCCTCTTCTTTGAGTGTGCTGATGCGGACATGTTTCCTCCGGCTCAACTTTGATAGGTTTTTTCAGATTTTAAAAATTAAAATTCGGATTTTTGTCTTTTCGCAGCTGCTTGTTATATGAAGAGTTTTCCAAAAGAGACAGGTATACTTTGATACGTAGGGTTGGAATAGAGCAGCTCCTTAAAAGATATGATTTTCAGACTCCGCCTCCTCGATGAACGAACCTACTTCCGGTGTCAACTTTGCCTGTTAATTTGGATTGTATAGAATAATAGAACACTTTTTATCATACTCTTCAACCACAAATAATTTAAATTAAAAAATTTCTAGTTAAAATTACCCAGTCCTCGGATTAAAATATGTTAATTTCGAATATGGAGGTAAATGAAGAATGTAGAATGAGGTCAAGTGGCCAAACAAGTTAATTAACTGAGCTGAGGAATTAATTAAAAGTTCTCGTCAAAGACTCAAAATCCAACTTTATTTAAAAAAGAATTCCCACAAAAACTGGCAGCATTTAGCCGCCCTAACTAGACCGTTCTCAAAGCATATTTAATTGGCGTCTAATTAATTAATTAAATATTAATATTAATGTTTATGACTTATGTGTGCCGAATCCGATTAATCATTTTATAATCAGTATTGTATTTATTTTGAACTTTCTTTAGTAAATTGAAATATGATTACAATATTACAAATATTTTGTTTGAATTTATGATTGATCAAGTTTAATTCCATTTCATGCTGGCCACAACCCAGCGTTTCTCACCTTCCTGAATCTTGTAGGGAATAACAAAAGAGACATCATAATCTTCGTGTTTCTCATCTTTTGCAGAGGTCCAGGCTGAGTGCTCTTTATTTCGGATATTCTTGTCAATAAACTCGCCCATATGATTATTCATTTTTTCGGTTGTAACTCCCGGGTTCGCTCCAAAAGCTCTCCTAGCTGGAGTGTACTCTGAGCCAGTGATCCTGACCTTCATTGATGGATTGACCTCACTTCGGCCAGTGTAAGAAGAACCCTTGAGCCACCCCACATTCATTGCTTTGACATCCTCCGGGTGCGGAAGCACAAGCGGTTGGGGTTCAAAGACACATTCCAATGGAAAGTACAGCTTTCCCTCTACAGTTTTAATCAACCTAAAATAAAATATGCATAATTTAGTTTTGTGAATATATTATGAATGCCAATATTTTTAGGTTAAATTTTTACAAACCCAGTCCTGAAGCATATCTCAAGCAATTGTCCAGTCCGATCTGCAAATATCTTGAACATTTCAATATCCCTCTCATTCAGATTATCCATCAGATTAAGGAATGGGTTGGCAGCATCCCTCAAAAGCGCTCTTCCATCTCTGCCTCTCAAACCTGGCATCTGCTTTACCCTTTTGCTACGATCCGAGCAGTCCTCCAGAGGATTGAAATCAAACTCAATTCGCAATCGAGGGTCGTTCATCTTCTGGACATACCCCAAGAATCTTCTAAACGCTCTCAACATCTGTTTCTCTCCCAACTTCTCTTCCTCGAGTCCGCGTGGACGGCTAATGCTTCAATGGTGGCAGATCTTCCCGAAATGTAATGCCCAGCTCCACAGAACAAGGTATTATTCCAATACTTACAGAGCCGAGCCAATTCATTGATAAAACCGGATTGTTTCCTCATAAACTTGACATTTGTTTCCGCTAAAGCTGGACTCCACGCATGTACTACCTTCGAGTCAGTTGCATTCCTGGCTTTTGGAACACTTGATATGCTTGATCCGAAGCAGCAACATCGCCATCAACATTTAAACTTTAAAGATGGAAAATATGTGGCGGGTAGGATGTCAATGCCAATATCTTCGCCATACTTCAATTTCAACGAGTACCTTAAAACAAAAATAAATACGGATATATTATAAATCCGTATAATAATACATCTTTAATCAGGAAATATACCTTGTCGTTCTCTGGACACTCAAACCTGGCATCTCCCTCATCGTGATGATGTCTTCCCAGTCTGAAATCACTTTCTCGAAAGGTGGCTCTTCTCCATTTATAAAAAATACTGCATCAAAATCCGATCCCAGGATAGAAGTCTTTTTCCCAGCACTTCCTGCAATTCGGCACCTGACCAGGCTGTTCGACTTTTGGGCCAACAGTTTGTACACCTATTTAAAAAAATAAAAATGCTATTAAACTCTTGCATATTTTTTTATTTTTACTTTATTTTACTTTATTTGATGTATTGTAATTTCAATAGATAAATATCACATCTTATCAGATGTGTACTTTTTAGTCATAGTTTAATCGCTGTACTCAAAATAATTTCATATTTTGCCTTGAATAAATCACAAAATCCCTTTTGGAAATACTTATAGCAAAAACGATATGTTGAAAGCTCATGTCAATTATTTTTTCAATTATAACAAAATATCAACCTTAAATGGGGTAACAACTCATCCAATAAAAAATGTTTCATAAAATTATCTTGACGAGACATTCAATTTTCAGCGTCAAATTAATGTTATCAGGTCTCAGGCATAATTAATTTTGTAAATGGGTCTCTTTAAAAAAATTGAGCTCAAAATATACCATTTCATTAGGGCATTTCGTCTAATCCTAAGAGGAAGGCGTCGTAAGAATGCGGTCGTTTTAAAAATGTTCAGAATATGTAAGATATTTGTATTTAATCTACTTGCATTAAAGATAATTAAATGGCTCGAATGGGAAATCTAAAATTTAAAGAGCACGATTATTATATTCTGGAAGTAGGTATTCAAAATTTCCAATATATTAATTTGTTCAAAAATATAATCAAATTATTGGATTCGGAAGTATACCAAGAATAAATGTGAACATACAATAAATATTAAAGCAAGTTTCCTCGACTTTCTTAAGTATTTAAGAAAACTTGTATTATACTATCAATCGTACCCAACCCTACATATGTATGTATAATACATTTTATATCCGTAGTACATTAAATATGAAATAATTTTTGATTTTTTAAAGATTACCTTTTCGATGAGCTCGTTTCCCTTTTTCAGGTGGACCTCATCAGGGATGAGGGAAAGTGAGAGCGACCTAAGATCCTCTCCAAGTTGGTTACTCAGCTGGGACTCGAGATTCAGTTCTGGAGACATTATTAGGTTGAAATTTGGTAATTAATTGCAATTAAATATTTTTATTGAATATTTGTTATGAACTTATGATTCAGAATTTGAAGTTCATACTTTATGCTCTATTTATAGGCTCTCACAAATGTTAGATTTATTTGCGGAAACTTTTATTAATATAATTGGCTTTTAACCTATAATAAAATACAATATTGTAAATTGGATCCTAAATTAATTGGATCTCAAAAGTCATAAATTATCGTTATGAATTGATCCCGGAAAACAAAGGAGATGACATCCTCCATCTCGACCCTTTGAAGTTTCCAAGATCAAGATATTTGGACATCTATTTCGAAGAATTTACCAAATTTTTGGATTCTACTTAAAAATATGGCAAAACTAGTACAATAAATATTGCAAATTCTAATAAATATTTCTTTTTTTAAGAATTCTAAATTTAATGTTTAATTATTGTTTAATTATTAATGTATAATTAAGGCGTGTAGAAATGATTACTTACTTCAATAGTCACCCTTATATTGCATTGTACAATATATAACTAATCCTATCGTAAATTATATAATACTTATGACTGCTATGAAGCTCTGATTGCATTGTCGAGTATCTTTAATAATTAAATATTAAAAAGATTAATCTCCTATATTTTCATAAGAAATACTTCAGAATGTACGATCAAGATTCAAGACAAGTATTCGTAACAAATATTTTTGTCAACAAACACCCAAATTTATTAATTACTAAAAATAAATCTTAAGCAGTTATTAAATATTTGAGTCGATTAATCATAATATTGTATTCTTAAATCTGTCAAAAATATTTTTTATTATTCTGTATATCCCAAAAAGCAAAAAAGTCTTTTTCAAATACCCTTTTATTATGTACTACTACAGTTATAAACATTGTGATCTATTTCTGTGTTTAATGCAAACTCAAGTTGATGAGTCAGAATCCAATAAACGATAATCCCCCCCCCCTTTTTATCTCATTCTTTTGCAAATTGAAATATGATTACAATAAAACATAAATAATACTTTTATACCACACTTGTATACCCATTTAACCCCAAAAAATGGTCCGGAAAAATAGCATTTTGATATTTGCATTATATATTGCATTATATATATTACATTATATACCAATATCATACCTATATATTACCTTAATTATTTTATAATATTCTTAAATTATTCCTAAAATTGAAATCAAATTTTTACATGAGACGGATGTCCAAAAACTCAACTTGCAGCTTAAATATAAATAATTATACAGCAGCTCCCTTTTTCGGTGGAACATCAATCTCCATCGGCTCTTCCACCTCCCCTTCGTCAGCGGTCTTCTCCATCATGTCAACTACTATATCATCCCCCTTTAACCTCTTACTATTCTTCCCAGTATGCTCGTCCCTCCTCCCCTCACCTTCATCCTCAGAGTCACTCAGGTCATTATCATTCGCTACTCGCTTGTCAGATGCTCGAATTGAAATCCTTACATCTGGATTCCTCACATCCTCGTCAATGTCATCAGATCCATCAGGGAGAGCGTCATCTGGGATCTCTATAAGTCAAAATTACAATGTTAAAACCAATTTAAGCCCAAAATATGAAAAGATTCGAAAAAATTCACTCTAAAATGCTTTAAAAATCGAGAAATTACCTTGCATTTGGACTCCTGGAGCGCAAGGAAGCATCCTCAAATTCTCGAAAATCCTCGTCTTGACCCCATCAAGATATTGCCTAGTATTCTTATTTGCCATTTTTAAGGGTGAGATGTGAAGCTTAAAATCCGGTCCAAAATATTCAAAATAATCATTGAAGGGAAGCTCATCTGGAAGCTCAGTATTACAAGCAACTGCAGTTTCATAAGCCCAACATCGTGCCACATTCCGAATAGTATAACCACCCCCTCCAAGTAGTAGAATTGGCAGATTATACTTTTTCATAAATTCTAGCGAAATTGAATGCCCTTTGGGAGTCAAATTCCAGGTGCCTAGTCTATCCCCAGTAAGTGAATCCGCTCCACATTGAAGTACAACCGCATTGGGCTGATATATTTCCATTACTTTTGTCATAACTGGGACATAGATTGACTCAAAAGTATCATCATCTAACCCATCTCGAAGGGGAAAGTTGACAGCATATCCTTTCCCTTTTCCAGCTCCAATATCACGAAGATCCCCCGTTCCAGGAAAGAACACACTTCCTTTAGTTTGCCCAAATTTATGAAAGTTCACAGTCATTACACGGTCAGTTGTATAAAAAGCCTATAAAATTGATAATCCCGGGTAAATACAGGATTTAAAAATTCAAAGTATAGTAGTAATACTACCTCATCTACACCATCTCCGTGATGTATGTCAATATCAACATAAAGAACACGCTGATGATACTTGAGGAGTTCAAGGATTGCGAGTACAATGTCATTAACATAGCAAAACCCTGATGCTTCGCCCTTTTTCGCATGGTGAAGACCTCCAGCCCAATTGATACAAATATCTGCATCGTCCTTGTTAAGCTTGATGGCTCCGGCTACTGAACCACCGGCAGAGCGTTGAGAAAACTCGTAAAGCCCATCAAAAACTGGACAATCCTCACCCACGTTATATTTTTCCATTTGTTTTTTGTATTGTTTCATGTTTTCGGGGCGGATAGAGCTGAGGAATTGGATATAATCATCGGAATGGAATTTGAGCATATCTTCTTCAGTCGCTACGAAGGGGCGCTGTTAAAGTTAAGGGGTTTTTTAAGGGTTAGGATAGCCGGTTTAGAGGTCACTTACGTAAATCTCCATCTTCTTGTAAAGACCATATCCGAGGCTAAGTTCGTGAGTCATACAAATCCGATGTGGTTTCATCTTTGGGTTTGGTTTAAATATGATATTAGAATTGGAAAGTAGGTAAATAAAATTGGAATAATTTCATCAATAAATTGAGATTTACCGGATGTCCCTTCCCATAATAAAACTTGCCAATATCGCCTGAAAAAAATTAATTATTATTTTTCGGTGAACCCTTTTTATTTGAATTTCTATTTTTAGGGAGCAACTCAAAAGGATTGTCCCATAACGAATTCCTACGGTCATGATTGGGAGAGGTCTCTCAGATCTCTCGGATGCAGGACATCAGGGTGGGGTCACAAAAATCCTTCAGGGTTTTTTGATAGGTCAAAGAGATAATTGATCCGTTGATTACTCGTAGTATTTGCAACAAGGTGTACCCATCCCCAAATTAGGGCTTCGTGATAGGACAATTGGGTTGCTCCATAACCATCACTTGACGGAGTGCTCAAATGACCTCTCGTCCGTGAAGTTCTTGTTCATTGAAACATCCCTAATGTTTTCATGACCCCATTTGACCCCAAAGTAGCGGGAAATAGCAAAATAAAAAGTTGGCCCAATCTTAAATCAATATTCTATTATTCTAGGGAAATGTGACAGATCCCAACATTATTATTTAAAAGCTTTCCATTGCGCCCACAAGCTCAAACAGGAGGGAGTTATTACAAAATCCTTCGAAAAATCGGGAATGACCTTATACCGATAGAAGTCAAGGGAGTGGACTTTTTGATAACTATCTAAATGATATAACACTCGTCAAGTTAGATAACAATTTATTAGCCCCGATTTTTTCTATATTTTTTGATACCATTTTTACGAATTGTGGAGCTCTCGTGAGGGACCCGGCCAAATCTCCCCCTTAAATATTATATCCACCTCCTAATATCTACGTTGCGATTTGAGTTTATACCTAACTATGATTACTATCTCCTCACTCATTATTGGTCATAAATTCACGAAATTAGTCTCTAACTTCGTCCCGAAGTCTAACTTAGGATTTAACATTAAAAAAAGTTGAAAAA
>JAAZTK010001849.1:0-12670 GCA_036507255.1 Megalothorax incertus
CGATCAATAAAGGAGGAGACAGATTGGATTGAATAAAAAATCATCGGAGCAAATACACTCTAGCCCTACTCTTTACACAAGCCACTGCACTTGTTCCTCCGACCAGGCCATTTCCCCTCTCTCTCCCCGAAATGTATTTACAAGAGCCCCGAAACTCGCTGACAGCTTCACAGAGATACCGCATTTTTTTCTCCTACTCGCTACCTCTTTTTCCTTCTCTTTCTCCTACTCCTCCTCCTCCTCGGATCCCTCGATTTGCTTTTTCCTTCAATTGCAAACTTCAATCAAAACTGACTGACTTTTTTTTCAATTCCAGGAATGCGGAGTATGAACGGAGGAGGACAACCACCGCCCCAGCAGGAGGGAAATGGTGAGCCCAGATCTGGCGGGATACCACCGCCAGAGCTCAAACATCATGCAGACTTTCTTTCCCGACTCCTGGCAGCAACTCCAACTTATCTAAATGACGTTGGAAATCCTCCTCCTGGATTCTTTTCAGATTGGCTCCGGAGGCTTGTCTCAAAACCAGGCGGACCAGGATCTGTTGGTGGAATGACCTTTCCCGCGACCTCGGGGCCCCCTGGGCAGCCGCCTCCCCCCATAGGAGGGGAAAAGAATGGGAGGGGATCAAGATCTCCCGAGGGGAGCTCAGGGAGTGCTCCTCAGCCGCCACCGGCAAAGAGGCGGAAGCGGACGCGTCTCTCTGACAGCGGTGGTAGCAGCCGGGCAAATACACACCAGCCTACAGCAGGGGTGAGTATACATGTATAGATTTCATGGTTAATAAATACTGAAGAGCGTAGTCCGAGTTCTCCATTCGACCCTAGACACATTAACCTATCTATTTGAAATAGAAATATAGATTTTAATCTGGATGAGCACACAGTGCAGTGGAGGGGGGATCACTCGAAAAAGAGTCGACTCGTTGCATGCACACTTACGAGTCATCAATCCCACTAGATTCAGCCTATAGGGGCAATAATAATCTAAATCCTATCTTTTATAATCCTATATTAATTGCATCATGGCTATTTCAAAAACTCCAATATCTGGCTTCACGAAACTCCCCTTTTATGATTATGGAAGTGTATAATTGAGATCCCAGTCCGGGTTATTAGATAAAGCGAGCCACGAATGTGCTCCGGACGTAAAATTTAATGAATTTAATGCGACCGATGAAGGAGCCAGGGCCGAATCCCATGATTTAACCGAAACCCATTTTGTAATTTCTCATGCCTTTGTGGGTCGAGAGTTTTTTATTCCCCTCCCCGAGTTAAAACGGCCCTATTGCCTTTTAACTTTCTCCTCCTCTGCTAATTGAGAGCTGATCAATTGCTCCGATATCCTTCCAAGCACATTAGTAAAACTCCGAGTCGGATCGATCAATATCTGAGCAAATAGCGGTATATGCTCCCGTTAAAAAATGGGGCTCTTTGACGCAACTCAATAAACCAAAACTTATGATACAACTTGTTCAGCCCATATTTACTTAATAGCGAACAAACGAGGCGGAGGAGGAAGAGAAACTTGGCAAGTTTTAACCCCCCTGACTCTCTATTATAAATTGAATTATTTCACAGAGATATCTTATTTTGGATGGTACGTGTAGGTGGGTCTTTTTATATAGCCCTCATTTAAAACGACAATTAATACTCGTTCAGTTAACCTTTTGAAAATGCTATGTTTTATAGTGTACTTTAAAATGGGGGCAAAGCATAAAAAGAGAGTTCCAAGAAAGGAATAAATTGCTCCGAGTCTGCTCCTCTGGTCGTTCCTTTTAAACTATTCATAGGCCCCATAATGGGAGTTTCCGTGCATGTAATAAGCATCATAAGCCGCAGATCAATCAAGAATCAATTTAGAGTTGGAATTTGCATATATTCTCTTTTGCTGTACTAGCTTATATTGTATATGTATAATACCACCCATTACGCAAATAAAGGAGACAGCTCCTGGGGAATTATAGGGTGGAGAAATTTCACAATACAAAATAGCTACAATTTTTTTTCTTTATATAGTCCATTTTGAGAGCAATATCGACTTGCAGTGTGCACCTATATAAAGGCCCTATTAATATCTGCTGGATATTATAAGTATTGTAAAACGATTGAATATAAGGTGCTGAACTTTGAATGTAACAGAATCGATCAGCCAGGGCCATCGTCCATTTGACGGCTGATTTTGATTCAGAATTCTGAATTTCAGAACAAGGCTACCATTGCGTGTGAAATAGTTTCAAATCTTCCGGATCCAGTCTCGGATGACATATCCCCCTACTTTTAGATGATGGATGGACTCGCTCCTTTTGCAATATTCATCACAAGCCAATTATGTCCATCCCGATGACCCCAAATATTGCCTGTAGCTCTCGACCCCTTTTAAATCCCCATTTTGTATCTTTATTCCCTCACACCTTTTTGAAATAGTAAATTCCACCGGATGACAAGTTAAATTCATATCTAAATTCCCCATCTACGAAAAACACTATTGAGATAACTCGTAAATGCTATCATTATTATATTACACGAGAGCTCAATATCCCGTCATTTGAACATTTCCATTTAAATTTTAAAATCCTCATAGGCTCATATGGATATTCAGTTGGTGAATTTTAATGCTTATTTACAAAGGGAGGAGGAATCAGGAAACTGCGCAAAATACATTTTAATTTAGTTTTTTAAAGGGTAAATATCTCTATATTAAGGATGTACTTGTTTATCCAGTATCAAAGTGTTTTTAAAACTTTTTTTTAAAGGGCCGTTCTACAGGTATGCTAGAGCTAGAGTTTACTGATTAATGATTACAAAGTTTAACAAGCTGGTTCTAAAATTAAATATAAATGCTCCCCTTTTAATTCTCGGGGCGTCATTAAAACTCCTCACCTCTCCACAATCCTTAATGTGCTCCAAATTTACAAGTTGAATTCATATGGCATTTCTAATTCAAGAAGGTAGACAAAATGACATTGTTGAAGTACATAACATTTACCGAGCTCCTTTAGGGCTCATGAGTATATGTACTTGTCTTGCTGCTACCACCACTATCATGGCATATTAATATTGAATGAGGAGCTACGTATATTAATCCTGGGTGAAACCTCCTATTTACTCAAGTGGGCATTAAGGAGAGAGAGAGCTCGCTCATTTCGAGTGCAAATAATCAAATGAGCATGGCCCCTTTAGCTCTTTTAGCCACAAGTTGATTTCCATTAGGAAATTAACCCACCCACCCTCCTCCTCCTCCTTCTCCTCGGTTATTTATCAAGTAGGCATTTATTTCGCAGAATTAGAATAAAATATCACATGAGACGATTTGTTCCAAGCATCACGTACTTAATAAATAAACCAATAATATGAGGAGAACGGAGGAAATGAGAGCAAACAAAACAAATATTCCATTTACTCGTATATTAACCATCCGTGTCAATAAAGGGCCAAACTCCGGAACTCAGGATCAGAGTCTCGAGGATAGCTCACCTTCTCCCCGCCTTTTCCGGCCGAATTAAATTAATAATTGTATTTTGTTTGAATTTTCAGGGAAAGGACTCTACTTCCCCAAAGGCATCCTCGCCTACCGGAAGCTCTGCCGGGATGAGACGATCCCCAGCAGCATCCCCATCAAATATGCCACCATTCTCTTCAGCAGCCGCAGCAGCGGCTCTCCAGGCAGCTAATCCATTTCTATTTTTCCCACCGTTTCTTCATTCCCCTTACTCGCTCAATATGAATATGTCTATGAATTTGGGATGCCCACCACCACATTCTGGAGCAGGAGGAGGAGGAGGTGGAGGAGTTCCTGGAGGGCCACCTTTACCACCTCCGTATTTTGGAGGACTCCCACCAGCATTCATGTCTGACCTCTTTAAAGGTGACAATCTTAACCTCCTCAATCACCCATCTCTTCACCATCCTTTCCCATCACACTCTAGACCCAAATCAAACGCATTCAGGGTCTTCGAGCGGTCTTGGGATTGGAGCTAATAACAATATACATGATAAACATTTTCTACAACGTGGAGGAGGACCACCTAATCCATTTGCAAATGCTCCAAGAAGCAGAGGGGATGTTCCACCCGGAACCGGAAATCCAAAGTCTGGAAAGAATACCGGAAATAGCAGAAAGTCGTCTAGTTTTTCCATCTCTAGTTTGACTAGCCCATCTCCCCCAGTCAATCCCAATGGAGGAACTTCAACTCCTAATTCTAGCTCATCCTCTGGGTCGATTACAAATTCCCTAAGCAGGGGCAAGACAAAGGAGGAGGTGAAAGAAGAGCGGAGGCAACATTCTGAAGCTACTTACTCGGCGGCAGCCGCTGCAGCAGAGCTTTGTGTTGACCTTAGGGTTTCAGGGAGAATTTGGGAAAACTCTGGAAACGGCGGAGGTGGTGGAGGAGGAGGTTTTGGAAGCCACGGGCGCTCTAACAAGCCAATCTCTGCATTTCGTGACCCATCAGACATTTACAATTCAATAAACAGAGTCGCAGAAGAAGGTGGTACAACAACAATTCAACAACCCGCTGCTCTAAAGTCTCCTACCTCACCTCCACCACTCCTCCCGCCATCCCGTCGTAAGGCTCCACTTCCTCCGAGCACAAGTGGTCTCTCAACCAAATATGTCCTCGAGAATCTTCAAGATATTTACCAGCGAATGAAACCATCCTCAGATTATGAAAAACTTCCACAACTTGAGGATACAAAGGTGCCCATGTCAAGACCGGTCCACCTCCACCTGGGAAAGCTATACCCAAATAATAACAATCTGGAAAGTCGTGTCAAGAAAGAAAGGTCAAATTCATCAGATTCTTTTGACTCGAATAAATCCTCAGACAACCATAGCCTGGATCTGGTGATTCCCAAATCAAAAACCAGTTCACCTCCATCATCAAAGGGATGTCTGTCCCCATCAGGGAGGTCGACTGGGTCACGGGCGTCTAACCGAGATTTGGGGATTAATGATGATGACTCTTTGGACTCTTCGACCTCCAATAAAATTAAGGAGGGGCAAGAGGATCAAGCTCTCAATATGGTCAAATCCTCCCCACCACCACCACTTCCTCCTCCTTCATCTGAAAAAATAGATTCACCTCAAAGAAAGAGTCCTTCAGTGGGATCTGAAGGAGGACTCCCCAAAGGGCCTGAGGAAGAAGAAGAGTTAAATGTACTCTCGGATGAGGAAAAATGCTAAATCAAACATTAACAAAATGTGAATGTGATTCGTGATTTGTTTTTTTACTTGCAAAAAAAACCAAAAATCATTCCAAATCTTTTTTATTCCACAATCGTCTCTAGTCTGCAAATAATGTCAATTACCTACTACAAATTAATTAGAATGTATACCCTAATTATCCTATATTTAGAGCCAATTCTTAAAGTAATTACAATAATTGCAAAAATAATTACCTATACAAATTACAAATTGACAAGTACAGATGTAGGGCTAATTCATAGATTACAATTTATTACATGTGAAATCATATGATAAATAATTCAATAAAATTTCATAATTCATAAATAAATTCTTGGTCTACTTAATAAATTCCCGCTGTTAACCCGGATTAATCAAGGAGAGGATTTAGGGTCAGGCCGAATAAATTTCGAATCAAATGAGTGAATATAAATCATTCGTCGGGGTAGCACAATGGTCGGAGGAGGAGGCTCCGAGGAGAAGGAGAAAGAAAAGTTATTAGGGTTTGTTTGTGGCTGTCTTGGGTTGTTTCCATTTAAGCTCAAATCCGTTCCATTTTAGACCTAGCCACTTCTTATGCATGGCGGATGATGAATTACTCCTTTAGACTCGCCCACTCCCCGCTGCCTCCGACAAACATCTCCAATAAAACCAGAAAAACTTTTCTCCAAAAAAAGCCCATCCTCTAAAACCTTTACAACATTTTGTACGTACTACAGAGAGTTGTAGTCGAGAACTTTCACCAAAGCAAATATTAACAAAAAAACTTTCCCGAGGAGAGAAAGTGCAGAGCCCATGTCCCTGTAATCCGGTTGGATGGCTCATCAATTCGAGACAATTTATAATATTGAGCTAATGCATCTAAGGGATAAATAATGAGCCGATGTAAATGGGAGGAGGCGGGAGAGAGAGCCGTGAGCCTCATCAAAGAATGCTTAAGCACCGTAGACATCTCCTTCTACCCCGGATAGTGTGTCATTTTGAGCAAGTGTCTTTAAAAGCATATTGCATATTGAGGATGAGTTCTATCCCCCTGCCAAGTATTGGATATGAGTTTGCGGCGGGTTTTTGGAGAAGCTTGGATTGAAATCACTATTTCTAAGCCCTGGTACATTCCTCGAGACTCTTTGAAAGAGAGTCGCACACATTTCTTTTTGGGCTAGCTTGTTTGCATAAAAATCAATAGCGGGAGTGGCGTCGGGCTGGGGTCTTGGGAAATGATCCCAAACCCTGAATCTTTCCCTCTCTTTTGGGAAACTCCTCTGGTTCTCCTCAGAATTCCTCATTCCTTTGAAGCCTCATTCTCGCCTTCCAAATTCTTTCTTTACCAAAGCGGGAGAGAAAGTTCTTCCCGCTTTCCTCGGAGGCGGAGGAGGAGATAAGAGAGGAGGCGAGGAGATGCCATAATGCGGGGGGAGTGATCTCCCTAGAGGAGCCCCCGGATAGAAAAGAGTCCCCCTTCTTCTCCCCCCCCCCTCCTTCTCCTCAATGGCCCCATTATGACATCAGACTTGGAACACATTGAGTCAATTCAGAAAGTGTTCTCTCTCTCGCTCTTCCCCCTTTTTATCTCTATATACCCCTTTTCAAATCCTCCCAAAAACGACCACCGAGTCACTCTACAGACTTCCGAGACTCTAAGACGTACGCCTCAATAAACATATCATCCGCCTACCTACTTATCCTTTTCAGATGCCCCCAGCATCTCTTACTTTATTACGATATGATGGAATACTTCCTTTCCTCAAACAGCATTTTGCGTAGTTCCGCTTTGAAATGAATTGAAAAATTGAATAAAAAAAAGTTATTTAATTAAAAGGCAGGATGGGGACTACTGTACAGGAAGCCTTTCACAGCTCAAATTATTTTTTGATAAATATTTTTCCTCCTTTGAGTGAAAGCATCTAGAACTGTGAAGAAATCGGATCCATATTCAAAGGGATTGGTACTACAAAGGATTTCCTCTTTTATCTAAAAGAATCCAATCTCCTTTTTAAAAAATCTCTCTCAAATAGGCTCAATTGTTCTGTTTTGATTACTACCTCCTTCTCCTCCGGCCGAGGAGCCTTGTTTATTATTCCTGGATTCGAATTTAAATTGAATCTACATTTTCCAGACTTCTTTAATAAGCAATTTGTTTCCCCTGATTTGGGGGAGAGATTGCGGATATACTGGGATTTTAGGTTTTAGATTGAATAAATTCGGTTGATTTAAATCGAGGATATCTCCGTATTAAAAAGTGCTAAAGAGAGAGAGATATCTATCCTTTTTTCCCCAACCGAGCAAAGATAAATTCGACCTCCGGGCCCGGGCTTGGCAGGAATTCCACATTCAATCTCGCGTCACTCCACGTCTTATTTTAAGCTCCTCAGATGTGCACATAATATATTTTATCCTCAACTCCCCCGGTTTTTCCCGGGTCTATTTCATTTCCTACCCCGAAAAACCGATAAGAAAGAGAGAAAGAGACATGTGAATGTTCAAAATATTTTATTTATCCTCCCCTACTCACTCTGATTTACATACATTTGCGTTTTACATTGTTACAGGCTGATTGATTCCTATAAGATTAGAGTGTGGTGTTTTTGGATCTGCCTAGCATCTTTTGAAGCATTCTGTGCGTAGCTAGATTTTGGTTTCCAATCTTGGTGGCTGAAATGTACAAGAGAATAGAATAAACAGATAGATAAATCACACACTCACACGAATTCATATTCCGGTCGGATTGTTCGAATTCGAACAACCCATCCCATCCCTCCCTCCCGCCTCCATTTCATACATATGATTGTTTGCACCGAATGTCGAGTCCCCAAGTGTCGGCGGAGAATTGGGCATATGTTTATCCTACGTGTTGGATTCGGGTAGTACAATATAGGAATAGCAATAACAGGTTTTGGGGTGCTCAAAGCTGAGGTGGAAGTAATGCTCCGAATATTCATCCCGAGACCATTCTCGGGAGCTAACTCGAGACTCTAGCCAAATCCTCGAGCTCTTCTCAAAGACTGCCTAACGACCTATCTGGCCGTACCTTTGAAACGCAGCCCCATCATTTTTATACCCTGTGCTTTGGGAATCTCTTTTCGACTCTCAAATGCTCATCCGCTACATTTCTTTCCCTCCATTTATTCACTGGCAATTAACGGAATGTCCAACCGCCCTCATTTTATACTGCGATCGTAGGTATACTATAGTATATTTGCCCAGTACTTACTGCTAGGGAATACCTAAGCTAGGTCTGGAAGCATATTGAAATGCAAACCGGAGCGGAAGAGTTCAGAGGAGCTAAAAAAGAGGAGCTTAAGAGAAAAGGGGAGAAATCATATTCGGGAGAGAGCTTTCCCGGATTTTCATAAATTAGGAGCCCTGCCAGGGCCGGGGAATCACCGCCGAGAGCAGGTGCTCCATTGTCTCGGGGGATTTCTTGGATTTTTCCGCATTATTCCATATCTCTTAATGTTTAAGAACCCATGAGGAGGAGGAGGAGGTTTCAACTTCTATCTTTTAGGTTTAGCAGCAGGGAGGAAATGTTTTCTTTTTCTTTTAAACACTTACGGAAGTATGCATTTAGATAGCCATGCCTATAAGTAAAGATATGAGAATTTATCGCTAGTTATGAGAGATATGTATTTTGAACAAACCAATCCCAACAACCGTACGGATTTCCGATTAAAGCGTTCTTAGCAGCTTGTGGAAAGAGGAGGATTATATTATTAGCTTCTGCTGCTTCCAAATATCCTGTTTTTTCCGCAAAAATACGCCCAACATCACTTCTGCTCAATTTTCAAAGGATTAAATCTAATTTATACATGTCAGAGATTCGCTAACCTGCTCTGGGAGCATCCGTGAAAGACTATATGTAACTTGCATTGAGTTGATCCATCTTTACAAGCTGTGGGGACATATACAAAACCGGTGGTGTCCATACTCGAGAAGCTAGGATGAGATGAGAAGAACTCATTCTGCTCGAATTCCATCAGATTTCCTTGAACAAATGTATTCCCGTCTACCAGACCTCCTCCGTAGAGATAGTTAAGCATTGTGAAAGCGCCTCTGTAATTGCAATTGTTAATATATTGTGTCCCAGAGGAGGAGGAGGCACATCCAGCGCCGTAGCTGTCTGTGGGCTGGCCATGTTGTCCCATGATCGAGAATTCCGTCTTCACATCAGCTCCAAAGTGTCTGTAGAGCTCTGCAGACTTACTTCCTGCCTCTGGAAGGACAGTTGAGTCAACGCCACCCTAAAACACGTACAGAGTTTTGATTGATGGTCCAGGGGAAAGGATCAAGAGCTAAAGGTCTAATCGTATGGAAATCTAGCTTACGTGGTAGATGAAAACCTTATCCCCGCTGATGTTAGAAATGTTGTCAATTTGTCCAGAATTTTCTAGGGCTTGTGCCTCTGTGATTATTAGAAGAAAAAGCATTGAAACTCCAATTAGAAACTCGTCTCAAATTGGTCTTATAGACTTATACTCGTACCTGAGATGAGGAGCTGTGTGTTAATAAGATGGGGTGTCTCCATACATATATAGGCAGCTCCCAACCCACCAATTCCACAGCAGTATGGAACTAACAAAATAAAAACAGGTCAAATGGGGATTTGGGAAATATCTGTAGCATAGAATTTTAAGAAACCTCCTGCGAAATGACCAGCTCCATGAACTTCGGAAGAATATGCAAAGTGGAATTGGGCTGCCATTGCGCCTCCACTTGATATGCCGGAAACCGTTACAGAACTAGGGTCAATATTATATTGATCTAATTGAAAAATTTAAAATAGAATTATTTTATCATAGATTCAGAGATCTATTAATCTATAAGAATTGATTGCAACCTAATTCTGCAGAAGAAACGAGGAGCGGAGAAAGTAGGAGAAAGCAAATGATCTTCATCTTGACCTATTTCTTAACAATCAAAGCATTCCTAATGATGGATTTGGCTTTTATAGATCTCATAAAAAATTCATACGTCAGAAGATCAGGCTATTTGAAGTTTTAAACAATCAAAGCTTGTTCAAATACATATTCATAAAACCACAAGATGCAAAATGGATCTGTTCAAATATTATAACACATTTTTTTGCAATTTAGCAAATACCGAATAAATTATCTATCGTACAATAGATTTAGAAGTTCAATAGAATTCTTCATCCCAATAACATTTAATTAGATTAAAAAACAGATTTATTATAAATATTTGTTCTCTAATGTTGAGAATTTAAACCATACATTTTTATTGTACCCAAAAATAGTTGATTTCGACAAATTAGTCCGTTGAATGTTTAGCTTATAATAAACGTTTTTACAATTTGATTTTGATAAAATATAATGGATTTTATATACTACTCTCGTAGGTACTATAACCTTGTACTCTAATTACTAAAATGCTAATTAATTTAATTATATAGCCACTGAGCTATACTGATGCATAGTTGGATGTCCTTTGTAGCTTGTTAAAATAAGTTTAAAAAATACATTGATAATTATGATTTCTTCTAAATTAATTTATAAGATAATTTAAATTATTGATTAAAATCCTATCGGATATACTACAAGTATAATACTTAAATTACTAGTTAGTCTATTCAAAATAAATACATTTAAAATCTTTGAATCGCTTTACAAAATATAATAGGATTAAATACTAGACAAGGCTTTTTTTACTTAAAAAAGTAAAATATGATTATTGAAAGTTCATTATTGTACTTTTGAAAAGAGTTTAATTATAAATTAATAGCCTATTGCAATTCATATAGATTACTATCAGTATACTCATATGTATAGGAAAGAAATTTAATCAATTACAGAATTAATGAAATACAAAAGTAAAGAGATCAAATTAATTAATGAAACATGAGGCAGAGTAGGTCTGTAAACATTTATGAACGTTTCCCCTCAAAAAAGCCTCAGCTTGAACGTTTAATCGTGAGGAAGAGAAGTTTCAGTATTTGAACGTTTCCGATTCTGATAAAAATATGACAAAAAAAATCAAGATTCAAGAGTCATTTGAATTTTGAAAAGGGATTAATTAGGGATTCAACTTACAACGTTTTTAAGGAATTCGTGCGACTTTGTCTTTTCTTTCTCCAGCTGCGAATGGAGATTTTGAACCTCTAAACGGAGGTCCTCGTTGATATGTATCAGTTTCTCGCTCTCTGCCACAAGTACGACTTTTTCTTTCACTTTAAAATTAAGATGCATTCAATTATTAGCTTTTAAAAAATGCAAAAAATAAATACAAGCTTAAACAAACATACTTTGAGCATCACTCAATACTCCACAAAGGCGCTTGAATCTAATCTTGACTGCCTCCAGTTCCTCTTCAGTTGTCTTTAACTTATCTTTGAGCTGGTTATTCTCCTTTGATAGAAAGTCAATCATCCTATCTTTATCCTTTACCAAAGTCTTTGTAAAACTCTTCCTTTGAATGCTCGCTGTATAGCTTTAATTTACATTATATGAAATTAATGATCGTATCGCAAATAATGATATATATTTTTAAATTACAACTTACTGTATTCCTTTCAAATACCAACTTCTTTTCTAATTCCATCTTTCTCTGCATCTCTATCTCACGTCTAGACTCTTCCCTCATACTCTCCAGAACCTCGTCATCGTCAATCATTGTAAGGCCATTTAAGCGGAAATTATTTGGATTATTGGGATATCCCTGTATTTTTAAACGGAACGAAAAGAATAAAACAAATGAAATCAAATGCAATACAATAGGCACAATTAGGGAGAACTTACAAATTGGAGCTTATTAAAGTCGGCGAGTGGAAGAGTTGTGGTTGACTTTTTCGCTTTAACTTTGGTTGAACTCTCGGCCTGTTTGGCCTTATATTCTAGCTTTGATTGCATTAAAGCTGCTTGCAGATCCGCTTCAAAGCTACCCTCTACAAACTAATGCATCAATATTCATTAATTTATTTCGAATTAGAATTCTTAATAAAATATTAACCTCTTGATCCCGATTCCTCCACTCTTCATATTGAGAATTTTCTCCTTGCTCAGACTTTCCTGAATTCTTTTGTTTCCTTTGGGGTTCTTCTGGCTTCTAAAAGAACAATTTTTAAATACACATTAAAGAAATGGCAAGAATAATCTTAATCTTTAAATAAGTTTACATTTGAATCCCCTGCCTCTGGAAGCTTTGTACTTTCCTTCGGAGAAGGGTTGGATGTCTTTTTTGACGGCTGCTGTTGCTGTTGCCCTTTTGATTTCTTTTGTTGATTTTTATTATCTTTCTTACCAGCAGCAGGGACATTCTCTGATTTCTTTTTGACAGTTTTGGCTAGGGGTTCCTCAACATCATCAAGCAAAAATGCAAATCTTGACGTGTTCTCGTTCAATTTCGGCATTTCAGTTTGTTTGATCTGCACTCATAAATAACATTTTTAAACTAACGTTTTATAAAAATATTAAGCAATTATTAATTGACACTCACAACGTGACAATGGCAGACTGCAGGTAATCCTTGACAGGTC
>JAAZTK010001850.1:0-12667 GCA_036507255.1 Megalothorax incertus
TGGCCGGATATCTATTAAGCTCAAAACTCTTCCTGCCCATCTCTACCCAAGTTTACTCCATGTCCTCTCGTCTGAGACGAGACTCGACTGATCATGAGAGCCGAAAATAAATATACTTTGGAACACGACGTCCTTGTCAAATCTCTCTACTTTCCCTTGTACCCGATATCGAGAGTGTGCAAAAAGAGATAGGTAGTAGTAGTCCTCCTTCCGCTCGACTGATTTCCTCTGTCCAAGAAATTCTTTATAGCTTAAATTCTTAACTATATAGGATATAGTACATAAGTTTATAACGTATCCGTACAAAGTACTAGCTTAGTATCGTAAAGTTAGGTAGTAGCTAGAAAGAATATACTACTTTAAAGATTAATCTCACTATGAACTCTTGAGAGTCTTTTAATGCTAATCTACCTTGATTACCCCTCGAGTTTCGTGTTCCAAGATCAATCTTGTGTTTAACCCAGATATGGTCTCTCGCCGTAAATACACATGAGAGCACTTTCCCCCCATTTAAAAAAAGAGGGAGCGCGAGGAAACCTTTCCCTCACAAGCTGATAAGTGCGTCCGTGATAAAGATATGGTCTTGAGTGAGGAAAGGCATTAAAGGTTGAGGTTTTTCTCTTGCAGATCCTTTGGGCGATATACCCACATCACTTCCCCACTAGGCTCTATTATACTAATACAATACTGTAATGTAATAAAAAAACAAACCTGAAGCAGTTTCAGAAGTGAAAGCAATCTCAGGGGCTCAAGTCCCAATCCCGATAATTGTACATATATAGCTCCACAGAGGACCGGGATAAAAAAGGGGTAGATAGTATTATATAATACATGGTATAATCAGGGATAATTTACTTTTAAAGTGGATATATATGTAACCCAAGATGCTATTCCTTATATTCTAGTACTTATGTATAGTAGTATACACGTACCTACTACTATACGCAATTGAGACTTTTCCCCTAGAGCCCCATCTCATTTCTCTCTAATATTTTGCTTACTTTTGCTTTTTTCTTAAAGAGCTTTCTTTCCTCAACTCTGATGGTTATGATTTGATATATTTTTTTCCAGAATATCATTCTCGTGGTCTAAACTTCCGTAAATTTCCAAGAAATTGGCATATGTACAAATTTATATTGTTTAACACGAGCTACCCTTGATAGCTATCGAGTATATATATTCTTATCAAATAAAAAATATTAGAAATAACAAGCTTATATCTATACACTAGGTATACTACTGCTTTATACTACATAACTTATTCATGGTCCAGTTGACCAGGATGAATCCAAGATTCCAAATAGGTTCGAGGGTTCAGGTGGAAAATGCAATTTGTTTATAATTTGTTTACTCAATCTCTCCCCCCTTGACCATGTTAAGCCATGTGTGTACTGTAACCAAGCACGATTTATAGAACTCGGGGATATTGAGGAAATTGTACCCGAGCCCCCACGAATCTCCGGTAATAAAATATTATTATACCACTATTAAAGGGGAGGGGATATCCTCGTCCCATCATGGGTAAAAATTCCGTTCGAAATGTATCCGTATTACATATATTAAATTTCCACATTTGATCCCTTTTTTAGTGCCTCCAAAATCATCCTATGAATATTACTTAGATAAGTGTCTCCAATTCAATTTAGCGGAACTTGAACTCGAAGAGGGGATTGAGGAGTCAGTGACCTGTCCAGACTCCAGACACTTTCACTCGAAGCCAATTTCAATAAGTTGATTAGAATCCAACCTTTACTTTCCCTGTACAAAAGTTATTAGACATATTACTATCAATATTTGTATATGCCAAATTGAATTCTTAAACTCCTAACTCGCATTTAAACTCGCATTTAAATTAAAATAATATTTGATATCTCTATCTACTCTAGACTCAGGGCCCTAGAGTTCACGCTATACAGAACTTTCTCCAACTTTCACCGACAAAACTGTCATCTTTAGCTATTAACCATATTTACAAAGTTTGTCCTAGACGAAAGCCTGGAATCATTAGCAAGACAAAAAATTGGATTTATTTTTTCAAAGGTTTATAAAAAAATTTAAATAAGTAAAATATAATTATTCAATTCCAGAATCGATTTGATTTATAAACTTTTTACACTTTCTCCTGAGGATCTTGATAGACTCGAGGAAAAGTCTGTCTGGTGGAAGGGCTCCAACGGATTCAATCGAGACTAAAAAAATCGTAGTAAACAGATTATATAATAACTTTGCTAAAAAAGAGATTGTGATCTGGAATAGAATTAGGGGACACGCAACTTACAAATGAAATGGTCTTTAACGCGGCCTTCGATGACGCTTTCTGCAAAATCATCATATAGCTGGACATTCCGACTACAGGAATCATATCGGGGATTATGGACCTGAGCTACTTTCCTTCCTAGAAAATAAAGGCATACCAAAAGAAAAATATTATTTACTAGTAGTCTAAAATTGGGAATTCAAAGAATTCAATTCAAGATCAATTTAATCAATAGGCGAATCATATTTAAAGAGAGAGAGAGAGAGAGGGTGGGGGAATGGTTTCCCATTTAAAGAAACCTTAAAAATCTTTTTTTTTCAAACCTTTTTTCTCGACCAACTTGATTACCCCAGGAGAAAAACATTTCTGAAGTCGTTCAGCATCGGCATCATAAAATTCCTTTTTCAGAGTTATTTCGGGAAGAAGGCGATAAAATGCGGTGGCTGAAAACACAAGGGAAAAGAGCATACTGAGGTTTAATAAACATTCAAAATTTATAAATTATTGATCGAAGGGGAGGGGTAAAGACAAACGATAGAAGGCAATTTAAATTGCAAGAACCAAATAAAAAATCAAACATCGTAGATTTTAATAATTGCCTGCTACATAACTAAGTATATAGAGCAATCGTACAAATTGCATGATACATATAGCATGTGAATAGGAAGCCTATAAAGGTCCAAAAGGTCGATTAATTGACTTTCAATGTCTTGAAGTTTGATTTCATCATATCGTACTCGTATGTAAGAACCAAATGAGAGATTTATTTACTGTTACATATAGGTAAATTAAATATTTGAATTTCAAATTGATTTTAACTAATAAATATACTACAAGTCGAGTTTGTACAGATTTCATACGAATTTTGTAGTACGAGTACAAAGCATTATAGTAGTATAACGTAGTATCCGTATATATTGCATCACATATGTAGAATTCAACAAAGAAAGAATCCACAATCAATATAGTACAAAGCTAGGGATAAAGCAAAGAAAAAGAGAAAGAATGAAAAAGAAGCTTACCAACTGGAGAAAACTTTGCATGATCCTTCCCTATGCCCTTTACAGCTCTTAATCTCATGTCCAATTCGTGACCTGTATGGCATATATAGGCATAGTAAGGAATGATTTGTACGATTGTGACCTTTGAGTTTAGACTCGCAGAATTTACTTGGGTTGATCTTACCTGGTCGAAGTTTGGCAATGAGAATATCCGAATGTACAGGCGCTACATCCTTTTCTTTCAACTTGAGCGTCTTGGCTTGAGATCCCATTGGAATCCACTTGATCTGGCTTGAATATACTGGCCATAAATTGAAAAAAGTGAATTTATTTTAATATGATTTACTTTGTACGTGGAAAAATAAAAACCCAAATCCTTTTGAACGTGATTTAACTTTTAAAGTGCCCTATTCAAAGGATCCAGGACTTTTATCGTAAGGTATAGACGAGCATATCTTTTTTTAGGTTAAGAAAAATGTATTACGTAGTATTAGATATATCGAGTTTTATACTTATAAGGTAGGCATCCAATCTTAACTTATAAGGCTGGAATTGATTAACTATTTTAATAAAGTAGATTCCCAAGATAGAATTAATCATTTATCGATCCAGAATCTAATTCTATCAAAGGGTTATTCAATAAATCATTCTTTAAATAGCCCATTTATCCTACAAACTAGATAGATTCAGCTATCTACAATATTACTTTCCCAATTTAAACACGAAAATTTATTTTTATTGGATAATGAGGTAGTTATTATTACCGTTATTACTACTATACAAATCATCAGGCTTAGTCGCGTCCTTCTCCCTTTTTGGATTCCAACTGCATTTCACCTTCAATTCATACTCAATTGTGTCATTCTCAAGTCCCTGTCGTATCACCTGCAGAAAGAAATCATTTTATTTGTTGAGATATCGTACGATATTTATTTATGGACTGCATATGTCAATGCAGATCTGAATCACATACCTTTTTGAAGGTAACCAAAAAGGAGTGGATTTGCTTTGAGGGGGATTAATCCAAGCCGATGAGCGAGGATCTCGTCAGGAATAATGGATGTATTATTATACATGTACACCTTTTCAATTGCCATACTTGGAACCTTTAAGAAACAATGATCAATTAATTTCAAATAAATTATAAATCTTTTAAATAAAATTGTAGAAAGTTATGTACCTCTGATAAAAGTATTCTTCTATACGCATTTGCTAATGAGGTATCAATCCCAATCAAATCAAATTCCATCTCGGTCTTTGTCATTTTAATAATCTTTATCTTGAGCCTCTGAAATTAATTAATTAAATCTTTTAATTTAAAATTAAGGACATATTTTAATTTAATACATGTTTTTAAAATAAACTAACCTTTTTGAATTTGTCAATATTCCATGAATCATCTTTCCCACTGTAAGCTCCTGGCAAGATTGAAGAACCTGGCTGCAATTTTAAATAAAAAATAATTAATTAGAAGTTTAGAACCCAATTATATTGCATATACTTCAAAATTTAAATAATTATTGGATTTAAAATAATTACATAAAATATCTCCTGTTGGCTCAGAATTGCCTTATCTCGTGAAGTGTTGATTCGGTCCATAATTTCAATGTCAAGTGGAGGCTGACAATATTAATTATTAGCTTAAAAACAATTAAACTTAATTAACTTTTTAAAAAACAATTACAACGTGCTCCGGGTTTATTTTTGAATTTGAATCGGCGGATTCCATCACGAGTCTAAATACAAGAGCATGGGCAAATATTTTTAAACCGTGAATTTGGGATCCTCCCATAATTTTTAAATCTTTCAAAAATCATAATTAAAAACAATCAATTAACAATTTCAATAAATAAAACCATAATTGATAAAAATCCCAGACCCCTTGCCAATTTCCGGGAGCCAACCTCGTAAAAATGGTAAGATTTTAAAACGTTTTAAAACCAAAAAAACCCTTTGCATTTGTATAAGTTAAAATTCTTTAAAATAAATCCAATTTTTAATTTCAGATTCGGTTCATTTTAATCCAAAATCGGGCTGGGAAGACCCGACTCGCCAAATGGTATATGAATTTCGACGATGACGAGAAACAAAAGCTAATTGAAGAGGTCCATGCGGTGGTGACAGTCCGAGATGCAAAACATACCAATTTCGTAGAGGTTTGCATAATTACAATTTACTTAATTTTTATAATTTGGAATTGTTTAACTTTAAATTAATGATTGTTATTTCAGTTCCGGAATTTCAAGATCGTTTACAGAAGATATGCCGGTCTATATTTTTGCATTTGTGTCGATGTAAGTTTCATTTTTAAAAAGGGATTCTTTGAATTTGACCTCCTTATCTTATTTCAGGTCAACGACAATAACCTCTGCTATTTGGAAGCCATTCACAACTTTGTAGAAGTTTTAAATGAATACTTTCACAATGTCTGCGAATTAGATCTGGTTTTTAATTTCTACAAGGTAAATTGTGCTAAATATAAATAATAATTAAGGAGGAATTTCAATTAATTTCATGTTTTTGGAATATTCAAGGTGTACACGGTAGTTGACGAAATGTTTTTAGCTGGAGAAATCCGCGAGACGAGTCAAACAAAAGTGCTAAAACAGCTCCTCATGCTAAATTCATTAGAGTGAAAGTTGGGTTAATATATGAATCTCCAGTGCAGAGTCCAGCATTCCTTCACAAATTAATGACAAATTGACATTTAAAGTAGTTAAAATTAGGTAATATTTATATTTTTCGTTATTTATTATTAAGATCAATATCAAATTATCATGCTCTAATTTAAAATTTGATATAATTTAAACAGAAACATGGAATAAATCTTTAATTTACAAAAAAGTTTCAATTTTTGATTACCTATTTATTCATACGATCAATTAAATATGTTAAACTCTTACACAATTTATATATCCATCATATTCATATGAATCAAGGCATTATAGATATTTTGAGAATCATGATTACTCGAGTACTATAATAACATTTTTTTAAAAATTGTACAAAAATTTTGAATATGATATTATAAAAATTTTTAAATTACAATTGGTGCATAAATTGTTTTTAGGATTTTTAACTTTTAAGTAATACTTTCAGACCTAAACGATAAGGATTTGATATACATATGTTGCAACTTGATAATAATATAATATATCTAATGATCCCAAGAATTAATTCCGTGGGGTCCTATCAATATGTTCAAAATGGATGGCTTTCATGGGTGTTTTGGACACTTTTGGTGATTCATAATTATCCTGGCAGCTTCGGAGTGGGTATCTCCTCGGTGTCTTTGCAGGAGAATTCTTGAACTGATCGCAATACCCAATTGTGAGGTGCTTTTTAATTTTGGGAGTGTTATAAACCGTAGGGGTTGTAGAGCTTGTAGCCCTCTCTGAGACAGATCTTTTCACAGGAGAACTTCGTGAAGTTGCATTCAGCATGCGGTTATTATATTTGGGAAAGTTTTGAGTATCTCTTCGGCTGCTGATTAGCTTGGGAGTTGGGAGAGCTGGGGTGTAGAATTTCTCCTCCTCCTGATCCTCTTGGATTGAAGCTACTGGGGATGTAGCCAAATGCGGACGAGCCTTCTTCATACCACGAGGAGGTTTTGGGAATGGTGCTAAAGAACTCTCCCTTCTCAAACTCACAGCCTCCCTTTCATTCGGAACTCCACCCTTTAAATATATGCTTCTTCGATTATTTCTGGAAGCAAGATCTTGATTATTAATCGGATTTTTTCGATCTGGAGTCCCAATCGTTGATGAACGTTTAATTTTTGCCCCTTCCCTTTTAAGGCCATCCAATAGCATTTCATTCCTACCCCTTTGGACATCAACCGAACTGAAACGCCGCATCATTTTACTCTGAGCTCCCTCAAAATCCACTTTACTTGGCTTGGGTTTCTCTGCAGAGGCGGTCACATTTCGAGATTGAGCTCCTACAAATCGGGGGATTTGAGATCTTGGGGATTTCCGGTTGAGACTGTCGAATAGCTTCACATTTGCGGATACTTTACCAGCATTTAACGACTTAATAACTTGAATTGAATCCCGATTAGGTCGTTCATTGGATCTCAACCCACCACTCCCTTTCCCGAGAAGATTCCCACGCAAATGCTTACTAAAATCAAATTTAGAGGCTGGAACCCAATTAGTTTCAAACTCAGATTCCAAATCATTCATTTTAATTTGTTTGACGGCGGATTTTGATGAAACCTTTTTTGCCACTGGTGTGGGAGCAATGAAGCAGAGTTCTGAAGCTGGAGGTGATTTCTTTTTGACCTCAATGGCGACCTCTTGCACGACGTCCGGCCCTAATTCTTGATTTGATTGGACCTCTGGCTTTTTTAATTCAAGCTTTTGAACTAATTCTTGAACGGATGACTTTCTACGCAAAGTTCGGGTGGGATTCTCTTCAGGTTGGTGCTGGATAGGTTTTTGTTCAAGCTGAGGGGAATCTTTAAATGCAAGATGGATTGGATTTGGAAGATTTTCTTGATCTCCTGTGGCCGGATTATTTGACGGAGGAAATGGCACAATTGGGCTTGGAACTGGGCGAGCAAGGCCTGATCTAATGCTATTTGGACGCCCTGGAATATATAAAAAAATATATAATGTATAATGCAAAAACGTTTAAATGTCGTTTTTTTAATTAATTAAACTAATCCTAAGTACCTCTCCGTAGAGTACATTTGCCAAATGGAGAAAAAGCACAAGGCAAATCCAATGGTGTAATACAGATCCGGGTATTATTCTTCACAATCTTTGAAGGTGAGATTGGGCTTATTTTGAAATTCGATGAGATTTCATGGGAGCGCCTTCGAAGTTTCCTCTGACAAGGGGATAGACCCAAAGATCCTCCAGTCCTCTCTCGAGTTGAATGTCGCCTTGTAATTAGCTCACTCCGGAGTTGAATGATTTTCGTTTCTTTTATTGCTCGATTGAATTCATTCTCTACTTTTTCAAGCCCTGTCGTCGAAGATCTCATTCTTTTCTTTGGAGAAATACTTTTTCTGGGCCCCTTGAAAGATTGGCTAGAACTCAGATCTCTCCTCGGAGGAAGTGGAGGAGGAGGTCAGTGGAGGTGGAGAAAAGTTCTCTCCCACAGCATTCAGCGTTAAATCATCAATCTCTTTAATCAATGGCGCTAATGTTTTCACTTCCCTCTCCCCTTCAAGGACAACCTCCCAAGGGGAAGTAGCTTCTACGACAGAACTCCTCTTCTTTTTCGGAAAAAATGTGACATATTCACCCGCGGATATATTCATTTGATCGGGAGGAGCTCGAATACTGTTAGAACTGGCTTCCCTTCGAAGAGAATAAGTGCTGGATCGAGATTCAGGGGGACGAGGAATACGTGTATTGGAATTTGAGCTGGAAAGAGCTTTCCCTTTTGGAGACTTGATGAGAGATTTTGTAGAAGGTTGCTTTTTCAGAGTATCTTGAATTTGCTGCATTAACAGAACCTTTAGTTGGCAAAAAAAAAAATTTAAAAAATTAAATTACCAAATTATTAACAATTTTTAAAAATATGTAGGTACTTGTTTCTTTCCAGCTTTACGCCCAAAAACTTTAATCTTTGAAGAGTTCTTTCCAGGAGCAGAAAAAGCTTGTGCAGCTGTCTTGTTTCTGATTAAAAAATCATTAAAATAATTAATTTTAAGCCATTCCATGATATCTAGTATACTAAACATGCATTCCCCAATAATAAAATCAAGCCCAACACACAAGCAACTATATGATACTTTTAAATATATCCGTAGATCTGATATCGATCAACATTACAAGTGCAATTTAATAATATTCCATGCAAAGCAGAAAGGAATTGCAACATAAAACATTCAAAGTTGAGAAACAAACCTGTTTTTTAAAATACTCGGAGTGAGAGACCGTAAATCAAACTTTTTTACTTTTGACATAGGCGTCTTCCACTCGGTCTTCAGAGCTGGGCTGTGTGGAGAAAATGATTAGCGTAAAAAAGGCCCAAAATGCAATTCGAGTCATCCAATAGAAAAATAATAAAGCAAATCAAACCAAATACATTTTAAGTAGATTCGCAATTCAATTTATAATTTATATCATGATTTCAAAATATTTGCTATATAGAATAATCCACTATAAAATGGTACATTCGATGCATGTTTTGAATTAAATATTGTACATGCCAATTTGCCAAATGCTTATTTTAAAACCCGTAAAGCAGAAGCTTTAGAACTATACCTCGGATCAAGACATGCTGGTGAAGAAAAATCAAAGAAGAAATCCGGAGTTTGACTTCGAGGTGGGAATTTGGAAGGAACTTTGCTGTTTTCTCCTGTACAATCTCCTGTCGTATTCGCTCTGAAAAGAGAAGGTAATTTTATTAATTAGAAAAAGTTTAACATTCTCATTATTGAACATTTATAACTTACAGAGCATTTAGCTTCTCCTTATTCCTCCGCTTTGTAGAGCCGTTAATAATGGGCGTATGAAGAAGTGAGAAATTGGGAGTTTGTACAGGGGTGTCTGTCACTTTGTTAGTGTTCAGTCCAACCTTCTTTTTGATAATGTCCATCATTCCTATGAATTCAATTAAACGGATTAGTTTATACTATTTTAATAAAGCATAATATTTTGCAAAAAAAACTCACTTGTAACTGAACCACTTCTATTCCTCCTCTTCCCATTCTCTTCCAACTCATCTTCTGAAAAAGTGAAATTCGCGGCCCTCTCTGAAAGAATCTTTTCCAATTTGGGAGTTAAAAATCCGACAGTATCACCATTTTCAATCAGAATCTACAAGAAAATACGAATTAAACATTAAAGATTGGACAAAATGAGGGTTTTAAAGATTTGGCTTACCTCAACTACTTTAATATGAGAATCAATCAACTTTTTGTCAGCATCCAGCATATCCTTCCCATACTTTTTAACGCTAGTCTCTGGTGGTGGCATGATATTTGGGGTGAAAACTTTCGCTAAATATTTATATGTATCATTAAATTTAAATATATTAATTTTACTACAATTACTCACCCAAATTGCTCGCCCCCATCTGATTATCATCGCTCCGTTCTGCAACTTTATGGAGAAACTGCATTAAATAAGTTAATGCATTAATATTTGGGACTGGGAGCAAACAAATCATGGACATGACGTTCTCAAAGGTGGTTGTAAGGCATCTATAAAAAATATAACTAAAATCAAGGTTTTTCTAGATATCAGGCTTTTGAATGTAAACAATTACTTAATTAGCAGGGAATGATCATCAATGGGAATCAGAGGTTCTGGCATATCCCTCAATAGCTGCTTAAGAGCGGAGGTAATATCATGAGGGGATTCATTATCTCCCAATTTGGTCGTGCCTGATTCTTTAAATCTCGTCTATAAAATGAAAAAAATTATTTAATGTGTTTTATTTCACCACAAAATGTCAAAATTCAATTGCAATTGCCAATGTATAACTTACCACAATTTCATTCTTTCGCTTAAAGGCTCCTTCCTTTCGAAATATCCCTTGTAATTTGATATTCTCCTCTTGGCTAATGAATTGCACAGTTTTTTCCAGCCAATAGGGAATCAATACTTGAACATCCGTGTTATTCAGAGGACATTGGGTCATAAACTAAAGGGGAAACCGAAAAGGGATAAAGAATAATTATTGTAAAATTCTTAGGATCCTACGTTTAATTCATTTGTATTGTATTTCTGAAGGTAATATCTGCTTACATTGGATAACTTTACAACTTTTTTGGGTGCCCTCGAAGATGACCTTGACCTTCCTCGAACACGGGATGTTTTCCTCCGAAGTCCTTGCGTCTTGAACTGGGTTTCAAGCTGTTTTTTCAGATAAGCTCGCTCCTCATCCGTAAGCTCGGATATATGCCTTTTGGGCTGCTTTTCGTCAACAAGAATCAGATCCTCGTCACTTGTAACGTTAAGCTCCATATTATGATGACCTGTAAAATTAATTGAATATAAAACTAATAAATTAAATCGCTTTCAAGAGCCAGGATATTCCCGTCAGGTTTCCTAAATATTAAAACTCGAATCTTACCTAATATTAATTGTCAATACTAGTAAAATGGCATACTCAATTACACAAACAATTGAATGGGGATGACGCTTCCAAACCGGAAATGAATTATTTCACGTTAATTGACTTTTAATTACAATTTTTAATTAGAATTTGGATTTTTAAGAAAACTCTGTTGGGTTGCAATTCGGTTGGATTTTTAATTTTCCAACTGCCAAAATTCAAATAATTTGAATTTTTCAAAAAGTGGGAAATTGAATAAAACTAAATCCCGACCTCTCAATAAAAATAAACAGAAAGTGAATCATTTTGAAATAAATCCAAGATTAATTAATTAAGATGGTATAAATTGTAATTTCTATTACGTGTTGACATTAAATTAATCGTAGAAGTCAGAAGACTCTTCTTCCATCGTCCAAAGTCCATCCATGTTTAAGAAATAGAGATTTCCCATTACTGCGCCTTAAAGTTAAAAATTACTCAAGGTTGAACAATCCCAGACTTTGAGGTTTTTAATTTTATAAAAATTAATTGATTAATTTAATTTTAATATATAATATAAAAAAATTTTAATTTCAGAATGAAGCTAATTACATCCCTTTTACTGGGATTCCTACTATTCTCTTCGTATACACTTGCAGTTGACTCGGAAGAAAATGAAATTGATTTTGAGGACCCCCAATTAAAGGGAAGGCAATTAAAGGAGGAGGATGAACCTCTTCCCTCTTGGTACGAAGGTATTATTGGACCAGACTATTTTGATGATGATGCAAAGCAATTAAAGAACAAAGAAAAGGGTCCTATGCTTCAAAAGGTTGTAGATGAAGAGGGAACCGTTCTAGAGCCCATCGTCGTCACTGAAAAAGCTGTTTGTGCGGGATGTCCTAGCTCAATTGACCCAGAAGATGACAAGATTAAAGATATTGCTTCTTTTGCCCTGAGTACTTATTCGGATGCTCTAGAAGTTGGGGATGATGAGCCTGCACTTAAGATTGTTAAAGTCGTGAAAGCAGAAGGACAGGTGAGTTTTAATTACTTCTATTTTTATACTTTTATTTAAATATAATTTTAAAAGGTGGTTGCTGGATACAAGTATATTCTGGACATTGAAATTGGATCTACAAATTGCTCACGAAGTCAATATAAAGCTGATCCAAAGGATTGTGAAATTGATACCTCAAAAGATACAACAATTTGCCATTTTCAGATTTGGGGTGAGTAAAATTTTTAAAATACGAAACAGTTTAGATTCTTTAACATTTACTATATATAATAAATTCATTTTCAGAACAAACTTGGATAAATCACAAAGAATTGCTACACTCTGAATGCGAAGAACTCTCTCCAGACTCGACCACTCTCTCAATTAATTCTGAATCATATGATGATGACT
>JAAZTK010001851.1:0-12666 GCA_036507255.1 Megalothorax incertus
TGGTTTTTTCACCAACAATTGAATCTTATCGTCTCAATCTGTAAATCAAATCTTGTTAATAATTAATAATTAAAATCTACAATAAATTATTAATTAATAATTAGTAATTACTAATTACTAGTTACTAGTTCTAATCCTATAAGTTAACTAGAAAGTAGAACTTAAAAAAAATTAGCTTGAATTTTGAACTAATGTCCAACTAACCAAAACACTTTCTTCGGGAATGACCGACATCCCCCTAATATATGTGTGAAGATTACAGATGCTGCAAAATTATATAACGGTGATGACGAGGTCAAAAATGTTTTTGAGGTGACCTTTGATTTTAAAAATTATAATGTCAAAAATTCTGAGATCGGATTCGGCAACCAGAATTTTCAAAATAATTTAAAGAGAATGGCGCGCAAAGACTGGGTGAAGGGTTAAGCACCCTGTGAGCGCTAACGTTTCTTTACGCCAAAATAGCGTCCTTTTATTCATTTTAATTAATTTACTTATTTTAATTATTTCTTAACACGATTACATTATTCATAAAGATTAGTCGAAATGTAAAATTACCCTGGCCTTGACTTTCACAGATGCGAAATTTAACCTTGAACAGAATTTCGGTTGAAAAATTTGGCTTTAAAAAGTTAAACTTTCCATTCTCATTGGCTAAAGCATTAATTTTTCATATATATCGTAATTAAACACATACAATTCTTTAATCATTTCAAATTCAATTGTACAGATGAAGCCAAGCTCGTGTATTTCTTGGCATTTGAAGCTTCAAACCAAAAAAAGATGGCCATCATTATCAGTAATCATAAAATTGTCTAAACAAATAATTAAACTATAATTATGTAAATACGGATGCCAATTATAAAAGAGATATAGGTACTTTTGATTTTTGAGAATTTATTATCAATTTTAATGAAATATAGGTGGATTTTACATATAAATCTAGAATGCGCAAAAAATATAATTATTAAACTACATATCATAATAACAAAGTTTTTTAAAATATGAAATAGTTTTAGAATTTAAAAAATAAATACAATTTATTGATAGGTATTTTATTTAAATAAATATGGATGATCTCAATTAAAAAATATATTTTTTTTAAATTAAATAAACGCAGTGTAGAGTGCAATTAAGTTCGATCTTTTTTACTTAGCTATGATTGAATATAATTAAAAAATATATATCCAGAATTTACCATTAAATTAATTAAACAAATCACAAATTATAATATAGTCATATTTTTCTTTTCATAATTAATTCTTTAACAAATGTAGGTTCAAAATTTCATCTAATTTTAAATTTTTAGAGCGCTTTTTTAGAATTAAGGGTCGTTTTAATCCCAGGCTTAATGTTAAGTCATTTCCATTGGTGTATTGCTATTATTATTAGGTGTGGGTGGAGTAAGGAGTCGTAGACGCCGAAGGCGTAGACTCTCCTTCATTTTTTCAATCTTTTCACGAAGGCTACGATTCTCTTGAGTTGTTGCAGCTTCAGCATCCATCTTGGGCTTCTTGGGATCTCCTCCTCCGGGTGTTTTCAAAGAAGCGAGGGATGCAAGCCGTGGTGGAAGAGCTGGAGGACCCTCTGAGGGAGACGAGGAGGATGAGCTCGAGGTAGATGGGGAGGAGGAGGAGGAGCTTGAGGTCGAAGAGGGGGAGGTCGAGGTCGAAGGAGACTCTGAGGTCGAGCTCTTTGTGTTGGAACTCACGAAATTCTGGTGATTGGTGATTATTCCGCTGGAATTTTGAATTAAAAGATAAAAGATTACATAAATACAAATCCAATACAAATTGGTGTTTTAATTTCTAAAACTTTTTTTTTCATCCAAAACTTAAAAAAATATAGGTAAAAACCTGAGTAAATCGTTGAGGATATGCACAATGGTTGAGACATGCTGCTTGGGTCGGCCTGTCTTGTTATCTTGAAGATAAGGATTGAGCGTTCCTGGAAAACAAAAAAATCATATTAAAAAATATCAATTTAAAATGCGCATTGAGTTATTGACTCAATCATTAATATTACTACATATTAGGAATTTAGGATTCAATATGAATATACAAAAAGATTCACTAGTTAAAATTATTGGCAATCAAAAATGCTCTCTAAATTAATATTTATTAAATTAATGGGCTATTTATATACCTGAGAAAGTGCCAGAGTAAACTCCTTTGCCTGAAATTCACAAAATATAATTAAAATCCATCAATTATGCTACAAAATAGAGTATTAAACATCCCATATCTAATCCATATAAAATTAAACCTGTATCTCTTCTAATTTATATACCTACTTAATATAATAGTACATATGCATTTTTACCAGTATCGTAGAAAGGACTTTCTAGCAATATTGGATACTATAAGTATATTTGTATTTGAATGAGCCTTACCATGATGGTGTATCCCCTTTGGGCAAGAATGAGTTTGACTATTGCTTCCTGAAGTAGGTCCATGTCCACTCGAAGAAGTTGAAGCACTTCTTTTAGTAGATCCTGGAGTTGACCTTGTCCCTCCGAGGTTCCCAGAGGTTCCTCCTCCATGAGAGGTAGGAGTATGATGAGATACTGGAGTGGTTGGAGCTGAAGTACTACTAGATTTCTGCCTTTGACCCCCACCTCCTACTCCTAATGGATTCCCTGGATTGATTTTGAGTGTTTGTGAGCTAGGAGGGGTGGTTGGAGTACTCTTTGGTGGTGAAGTCCTCCTCAAATCTTCCCTCAGGAGCGTTCTAGGCGATGATACTCCTCCCCCAGAAGCACCTCCAGAACTGGAAGAGATCTTGGATGTTCCAGAAGCCGTAGGAGAAGGCCCTGGAGAGCCCCCGGAAGCCTCTGAAGATGATTGACGTACTCCAGGTGCTCCTAGGCTCGATCCAGAAGCCGTAGAATTCACAGAACTAGGAGATACACGAGGTTTCCTCGAAAGAGAGCAACAAGTATCGAGTGGCTGCTGTTTGGAAGCATCTTCGCCATTGAGGAAACTCGCAGAGGTGGAGACAACATGAGAAGAGAGCTTCTTAAGCGTTGTAGTCAACTTCCGGGAGGCTTCAGTGAGGGATGCGTAAGTTCCCTCCTCCTTATGAGCTCCTGGATCGAGTTGTGTCACAGAAGAACGGCTCCAAAAGGATTCTCCAGCGTTTGAACCCCCCTGTTTGGCTCCTGGAATTTAATTTATGAGTTAAAATTCATTAAATCCGCTTGTAAATCATTAAATTTGCCTTAAAACTGCATTTAAAATGATTCAAATCGATTTAAACTCACCTCCTTTGCTCAATTGAAGCTGGATAAGCATGACATGATCCCCTAGCCTCATGGTAAGGTTCAGCGGAGCCCTAGATCCGAGGAAATCCCCAACCTGAAAAATAAAATAAAATAAAATAAAATAAAATAATCAGAAAAAAAATCACTTTTTGAACCGGATGTCACAAGGTCATGACCCGGATATGTCAAAAAGCCTCATATACGAATAAGCTCATTTTAGCCATAGATCATTCCTAGATAGTTCATTTGGAGCCATAGAATAAAACACGGGATCCGCATCCATCATTAAAACAAAGATTCTTAAAGCTTTTCCTCATTTCTATTGATAGGACCCGGTCCAGCTAAGAAGAGACGCCGAGACTAACTTTTACAAAAATCTAGTCAATTTACTAATCCTCGAACCAACGGCCCTTTTAAGGGCCACCCAATTTATCCAAAGAGTAAACTTAATTAACAATAAAAATGTTTATATCACCTGCTGGTCATTAAGGCCCTCAAGGGCATCCAAAACGGATTGATGATGATGGTAATAATATTCTGAGGATTCTAGGGGTTAAAAAACAGCTTTTAGACCTTAGATAATTGATTTTAAAGCTCTAAAAGGTTCAAATGAGACTCCAGAAGCTTCCAATTAAATAGAAATGTCAATTAGATCAAGATCTTTACCGGAAGTAGTCGGAGAAAAGGGAGGTGGAGTTCCAGAGGTGGATGCAGTCGGGTTATTGAATTGATCCTGCTCCTCTGCACACATATTGACCATTACCACGCTTCTATTCTCACCCTAAATAACAATTAAACAATTTTAAATGATTAAACTTTAAAATGCCTCTAATTCCAATGCCAAAAAATTAATTAAATTAATTACGAGGAGTCCAGTCTCGATTAAAGGCACGATATTAATCCTAGCTCCATCCACGAGCCCATTAGATGAGACGGTTCCACTCCGGAGGAGCCTAATTAATTCCAAATCATATTAGAAAGCTTCTTAATTGATTTTTAATTAATTTAACCATTAGGGCAGACTTACTTGTCACGATAAAGAAGTGAAAACAGCTGGTCACGGCGTCTCGGAGACCTCACATCGGGAGATTCTGAGCCCTCGGACCGGATCCTCCCGTCTGCTGACCTTTTAGACGTACCATGATGATGATGGTGGTGGTGGTGATGACCTTTGAGAGCCCCCTTGCCCGTTTTATTCGGAGGGGTCGAGGTTGAAGGAGTCTGAAGAGTTTTGAGCCCAGATTTCCGCTTTTTCTCAGCGTTTTTGACAGTCTCGGCTCCTCCTGAGGACCCTGGGGTCGCCGGAGGGGTAGGTCCACTTGAATTGGCAGCCTTAATTATCTTGAGTACTTCACTCTTGATTGAATCAATTGTCTGATTAGTCCTCGCCCGATATGTAAACACGGAGGATCCGCCCAGGGATCCAGCAGAAATGATTGAACAGATTTGAAGGCTTAATAAATTGTTTTTTCCAGGTTCAAGGGCTCNAAACACGGAGGATCCGCCCAGGGATCCAGCAGAAATGATTGAACAGATTTGAAGGCTTAATAAATTGTTTTTTCCAGGTTCAAGGGCTCCAGGGGACGTCAGAGAAGTTGAGGAGACCCCCCGTGGTCCGAGAGGTGTCTCAATTAATTTTGGGGGGAGTGGTGGAGGTGTCAATGGGGAACTGAGGCTCTCTGACGAGGAATTTGATGATGGTGAGGTGGATTCTGAACTCAAGCTGGAACTGGAGACACTCCTCTTGAGTCCACCATGACCTCCACCTCTGCCTCCACCCCCTCCGACAATGGGGAGTCCACCTGGACACGTTGGAGGTCGTCCAAGAAGGACTCCATGACTCTCACTCTCCAGCTGGCCACCCTCCTCCACCATGATTAGGCTCTGTATTGACATTGATGGTGTCAGTGGGATTTAGGCCATGGTCAGGCTTCTCCAGGGGTGGCCACTCGTCACCTCCAGCACTTTTGCTTTCGTCCATTTTATGCCCACAAAATGGACAAAATGTCCACAGCCACTTTTTTTATGGGCCACGCTTTTGGCCGATTTTTGTGAGTTTTTCACGGCTAAAAATGTCCAAAAAACACTGGAAATAATGCACAAAATATTCTGGAGACTCGGATGCAATTAATGTATTAATTAGCGTTAATTGAGGTCGTTTTTAATGTCACAAATCTGGAGAAATGGCGAGGGCCAATGTGTTTAGGATACGTCCCATTCCTGCGAGTTCTTCAAGTCTATGATACTAGTGAAATAATCCCGTTTCAACGCGGTATAAACCAATATACCGTTGACTGACCTTATTCCTTACCGGAGCTCTATACAAAACTAGTTGGCCAAAGCTGTGCAATGTACATTGGGGGATAGGGACTTTTTACTTGGGGAAACCACCTCATCTAACCCACAAGCCGAATCCTTCAATGTTTTTGCCCATTTACATCCATTTTAGAACGACTTTATAATAAAGTTGTGTGCATTGGGGGATAGGGACTTTTTACTTGGGGAAACCACCTCATCTAACCCACAAGCCGAATCCTTCAATGTTTTTGCCCATTTACATCCATTTTAGAACGACTTTATACTACTCTTAATACGGACAATACGGTAGGATCGACGAGACGATCGTTTCAGTCGACTTTTCAGATCTGAACTGGTCATTGAATCCTCAGAATTCGTTCAAATTGAGTAATTTACCCGTAATTTGACGGGGATTTGCATCAGAATACGAAATTTGGAGTAATTTGAACGAGAAACCTCGAGGGGGATTGAGGAGGAAGTGATTGACCTCGCAGGGGTCATTGGATTCTTTTGAAAAGGAAATTGGCCGGATTTAGGAATATGATTTTTTATGTTTATTTAGAGAGATTTCCGAGCATATTTTTTAATGATTTTTGATAAACTCGAACTAATGAGATTTTAATTATATAGGAATGAAATGATTTTAAAATTTTAAGAGGTGAACTTGAACTTGGATTGGAGGATTTGGGCTGGGTTTTTTTAAGATTGACAACCGTATTATATAATTATTACAAAGGATAATATACAAAAGCATGAAAAAGGTGTATATTGTAAACCTAGAGTGAAAAATAAGGCATGTTTTTCCACATTTTACAGTGGGCTTGTAAACGGGGCCCATTTAATATGAAGAGCTGTACGGAAGATGACCTAATTTTTTCGCACTGAAAAGCTGTTCAACAATTGAAAAGGATTTGAGATAGGTAGGATCAGTTATTTTATTTTATGTAAGCACCCTCGAGAAATACAGGTCTACAAATTAAGAAAAATACAGTATTTTTAAAAAATTCTAGGATTGCAAACAAAATTAAATGCAAAAGATTTATGCCTAAAAATTCCTCCAGGCTTGAATTCTTCGAAAGTGAGAGGATTCTAGAGTCAACTGGAGAACTGTCCAGCATTCCCTGGAGGCAGAACCTCCTCATGAGTCCAGTGGATCTTGAGTTTTGGCCAAGCTTTGAGAAATTCAAGAAATTAAAATATTGAACTATTCAGGTTCAATTTGTGAGGAAATGTGATATGCTTTGACATTTTGACATTGAATTTGTATGCAAAATAAAGATAAGATTACCCTTTTTAATTTGTATATTCTTACATTAATTAATTAGGGTAATTAGGCAATTAGGGGGTTAATTAAAAGAATTAGTTTACAAAAGTAACGTCAACTCGGCGTCCTATGAGATGCTAAACCCTGCACCTCCACCCCCGCGAACTAACCATTTTTAAATAAATGACCAATAAAAAGTTGGCAAAAAAAACAATTGAGGTCATCTTAGGTCATTCCTGAGGTCAAGATTGTCATTTAATTAATTGGATGAGGTGCCATGGACCGGTCCAGAGTTCGGAGTCGTCCAGCCATTGTCAAAGAGCTCGAAAAGAAGATTTGCAACCTAAAATTATGGATCTGTCAAAAACTAGGTATATTTTGCAAGTTTAATTATATGTTTTTATTTTTAATCTAATTAATTTATGTATTGTTTTGAGTAGAGGGGTACTCTGGGCTACTTCCGGTTGAGGATGTGATCGAGATTGACGAGGAAATTAGGTTTGAATGCCAGAGAATTGAACAACAACGTGAAATTAGATCTTTAATTACAAAAGGTGCGTTTAAAACAATTTTAATTTGAAAATTGGCCCAATTGTAATTTAAAATTACATGTTTTAAATTCATTTTAATAGAGATTGTCATTATCTTGACACGATGTGACGAGGGAGGTCCAATTCCGAGTGCTTCTTTTAATTGGGGAAAGCAGTATGCTGAAATGTAATTAAAAAACTATGCTTTTAGTCTTTTAAATATGACTTTTCTCATTATTTTTATGTTTTAAGGGCTCCTGATGGCTCCAATGTGCTCCCCTTTGACCAGGAGTGTGTAGAATTTATGAAAATGTAAGTAAATAACCTTCCTAAATTATAATTACGCAATGTCAGACCTTTATTTTGAATTTTTCATTCATACAGAGAGCCAGAATTTGATTCCTCTGCTTATTTGGACCAAAATGATGGACCAGAGTTCCAAGATTTCGAAGATATCCAATCTCCGGGCTCAAACCGAAGCAATTCTTCCGAGGAATTCAACCCTGAAGGCAGCGACTCGGATTACGAGGTCGAAAAAGCTACCAAACGATCCCCAGTTCAAAGAAAAACTCGTTCCAGGGCTAAAAGAAGGCTCCAGAGTTCAGATGATGAAGATTATGACCCAACCAGAACCGATTCCCCCTTGGAAGAGCCCCAATTCAAATGTCATTTATGCGAGAAAGAATATATGAGGAATAAAAATCTTAAAATCCATCTTGAACAAGTGCATAATGTTATTTTGAAGAAAAATAGCGGCCGAGGAGAATATCACTGCACTGAGGAAGGATGTGAAAGAGTATTCCCCTACCAGTGGCTTCTGAGGAAGCACCAAAGCGAAATGCATTCGGGGGAACGACCTAGACCTTTCTCTTGCCGTTATTGCGACCAGACTTTTTACCGAAAAGGAGATAAGACCGTATGCCTAATCCATGAAATATATATTTAATATTAATTAAATTTTAAATTAGGTCCATGAAAAACATAGTTGCAAATTAAATGATGGCAAAGAACTCGGAGAATTCCCCTGCGAAGATGTGGATTGTGGAAAAATATTTAAAACTCAACTGTAAGGCCCTTGTATTCCATATTAATTTAAATTGAATTTAAAATATGACTAATTCGAGTCTAAAATTATTGATTAATTATTTTAGGAGTGCCGTGAGACATTACCAAAGGCTGCACAAAAGGTTTAATTATTTATTTTTAAAAATTACTATATTTTTAAAGGTTTTGTATCTAATCCTAAGTTATAATTGAAACCAAAATTAATTTGTATTTGACAGCAATTACTTTTGTGATATATGCGGCCGAGCTTGTGCTTCTAAAGCAGGATTGGGAATCCATCGAGAGATGCATAAAACGGTCAAATTAAAACATTCATTAAAAATATACATATTGATATTGTTCTGAAACTTTACAGGAAAGGGATTACAAATGCGAGGAATGTGGTAAAGATTTCAAAACAAAGGTGACATTTGATGGTCATGTTCGAACCGTACATGGGGAAAAGATATTTACTTGCAAGACTTGTAATAAGAAATTCTCAACCAACCCAAAGCTTAAATTGTAATATATTTTTTATTAAATATTCTATTAAGACTTTTAAAATTCTATTTATTAATTTTATAGGCATATGAAAACCCATGAAGAGAAGCAGGGCAATTCCGAGAAGGAAGAGGATAGACCTAGACCATTTCTGTGCAGATTCTGTGGCAAGAGTTTTCTCCGGAAAGGGGATGTGAAGGTAGGATTAAATTCCAATTAATATATTTGGTATTTATTCACATATAATACTACTATTATAGCGTAGTTAGACATCAGATCGTAGTTAGATATAGGCATTATGGCTTGTGCCTACCATAATGTATCTTATCCTTAGTACCTAATCCTATATATTAGTACCTGCATTCCATTAATGAGTATATAGGCTAATTTCAAGGTCCTTAAATACAATCATATCTCGCTCTGCGGCTTATCTCAGAAATTCCGAGTCGAATCCGAATTATGATTATTGATTACCCTAATATAATCATATTCAAATCATGGTCGCTTATCGTTATCAGATAAAGCTAGGGTATAAATAGGCCGTGTATTCGACAAAAATCCTCAGAGTTGTGGTTTGCTCTCGTATTTAATTTTTTCTCTTAAAATTCTTTAAATCCTCTATGAAATGAAACCCCCTATGAAATACACTTGTTTTTTTAAAAAATTAAATTTAAAATTTACTAATCGGGAAATAGAATGAAATATTAAATTATACATAAGGCTTATATTTTCTGCATCTTCAAAGAGTTCTTTGATTTTAAATTCACATGTCCTAGGATGACATAAAAGCCAACTTTCAATAAAAAAGCACTTGTAGTTTCTAATTAAGTAAATTATTAAATTATCTTTTTTCTGGCATATTTCCCGTTTAAAAAAATAATTTTTCAAAATTTAGATAGATTGCCTTTGATTTGACTCGAAATGTTTAATAAAATCCCATTATTTTATCAAAAATTTTGCAGGTGCACGAACTTTGGTATTGCAAATTGAATCATGAGCGAGAGACTTCGGAATTCCGGTGTGATGAGCCTGGCTGCGGAAAAGTTTATACAAAATTGATGTAAGAATTCTTTAATTTATTTAAAAAAATTGACGTCTTTATGCAAAAAAATTTTTTGTAATTAAATAGGAGTTTAAAAAAGCATCAAAGAGTACATACGAGGTTCAGTTTGGAATTAATCCTTAGCCCTAAATGATACAAAATGATACATTTCTTATTTATCTCGTATTTAGCGATCATTATTGCGAGATTTGTGGTCGTACCTGCCCTTCGCGAGCTCAGTTAAATGACCACTTAGCAATCCATAAAGAGGTACATTCATTTATAGTTCCATTTAAAATTATTTCATTATATTAATTTTTTAGGAAAGGGATTACATTTGTGACGAGTGTGGAAAGTCATTTAAAACTCTCGCTTCCCTCAAGAGCCATCAGCAAAGAATTCACGGGGAAAAGATACACTTTTGTCCAACTTGTAATGAGGGGTTTACTACACGTCGAGGACTTCAAGGGTTTGAAATTAATTAAAAAGATTAAAATATATCATTTATTAATTTATTTTGATTTGAATAAAGGCATATTGGGACGTATCATACGGAGAAGCCAGAGAAGTCTAAGGAAGAGATGGATCCAAATAGGCCTAGGCCATTCCTTTGTCATTTTTGTGGACAAGGTTTTTTCAGGTACAATTCATAGGTACAATATTCAATGCGATTTAAATACAATTTTATATTAAATTACAGAAAGGGGGAATTAAAGGTAAATTCTAATAACTAGTGCGATAAATCTTGAAATTGTTTTATTTAATTTACATTTTTTTAAATTCAAGTATCATCAAAAATGGTTCTGTAAATTGAATGATCGCCGTATATCCGGAGAGTTCAGATGTCCAGAGAAAGGATGTGGAAAAGTGTTTCAAACCAAGCCGTAAGTCTAATTTTATTCCATAATTTATTTCATAATTTAATAAGCATTTTTTAAAACTAAATATTAATCCATTATTTAGAGGTTTGGGCCGCCATCGTCGATATCATAAGGGGTATAATTTTAAATAGTCTAAATTAAAAGAATGTAATTTAATTTGAATCTTTTTTTCTATGAAATTACAAGGAGTTACCCCTGCGATCAATGTAACAAAGTTGCCCCCACTAAATCCCTTCTAAATATCCACAAAGATACGCATAAAGAGGTACCTTTTACTATTTTTTTGAACTAAAGTAAATTAAATTATTAAATTGGGTTTTTAGAAAAAGGATGTCCTTTGCCCAGATTGCGGCCAGCTATTTAAATCCGCAATATATGTCAGATATCATCAGAAAAATGTACATGGACCCAAACGATTCCTTTGTCATATTTGCCACCGTGCTTTTGGAAGACCTGCCCATTTAAATTCGTAAGTTTACATACGAATTAATACATATATTGTCCTTATTGATATATTAAAATGATATGTTTTTAATCTAGACATTTGGAAACGCATGAGGATCTGAAACTACCCTGTGAATTCCCTAATTGCGACCGCGTTTTCAAGAATAGGGATGGAAGGAGGTCACACAACCTTTTATATCATCGCCGTGAACTTCATAAAGATTACCCGCTGGCTTGTACTGAGGAGGGGTGTAAGGAGAGGTTTAAAGAAGAGGTTTGAACTCGAAATTCTCGAAATTCTAATGAATTTAATGATTTTTTAATGGAATATATTATTTATATTTACAGAAATTGAGACAAATTCATGTCCAAAAGGTTCATATTGAGGGATTTGTCTGCCCAGACTGTGGACAAAGATTTCCAAGTGGTAGGAAGATGTGGAGTCATAGGCGAGTTCATAAAACGAGAGAAAAATCGAAGAAATACACGTCAATTTGAGATATATGATCCTAATATTAATTTAAATATAATTTTAATTAAATGGGTAATTTTGTAAATACGGATTTATATGAAATTCTAATAAAAAAGGATTTTTTATTTAAAGAAATTTCGGAATTTGTGATATTAGGAAAATATAAACAGTTAGGAGGATTGGATTAAGTAATATAATTTTAATAGCATTCATCTCCACCCACCAAAAGGATAGGAGCACTTGTCACTCGACTAATTAGAGCATATAACTTATCCGGATTGAGTACATTTTGCCAGGACTTTGTAAGAAATCTCATCGCAATATCTTTTTATTGCGATTTTATTTAATGATTAATATTAGGAAACCTATCTGCAACATGTGTACTCGCATTCCCTATATACCTTACTATCTATCCACAGTTTGCTTTCTGATAATACATAAATACTTCTAAAATCTAAATCTTATTCAGCAAGTAATAGAGAACCCCGTCTTGGAACCCGAACTGGCACCAAAAATCAATTTTTTGCCGAATTACTTTACCTAATAATTACTTTTATTATATACAAATGATAGATAATACACTTGTCTAAACATATTGACCTACCGTGGCCTGTTTGACCCCCTTCCTACCTACTACTGACACTTTCCGGTGAAGTCCTCCAAAATGGTTTTTTAAAAAAGCTAAAAAAGGAGCTTGCAAAACTATGAATATTTTGGAGTATTTCCCTTTGACCTCGAATTGGTGTTGGTAGGTCACAAATTGACTTCTTTTGGAATGATAATATGACCTTTTGGGGGTTTCAGCGAGGTCAGAGAAGAAATAGGGCTCAAATCAAAAAATGATGTTTTTTTCGCGCATATTTTTGGGGCAACTTTTTACATGTTTACTTAACATGCTCCTCTTGACCTGGAAGAATTTTTGATGAGG
>JAAZTK010001852.1:0-12664 GCA_036507255.1 Megalothorax incertus
TACTTAAATTGACTTTTTAAATTGAATTTATATGATTTAGAGATCTGATTTTTGTTAGGGCTGATAACAACTTTTGCGAGTCCCAGTTTTGCTTCAGCGACAGGATCGCGGAAATCAACCAAGAATTTGAAGAGCATTCAGAGATTTTCGATGGTTTAATTAATTTTGCCAAACAATAAAATTGGGATTAATTTCGAGGAGGCTTCTCTCAACACCTTTTGTGATTTAAAGTTGTACGTTCAATTGTTCGTTAACTATACGCTGAATAAGCATTTACCTACTACATACAATAATTATAAGTATTTCTTAGGATTAGTATTGCGACAATTAAAAGAAGCTAGTAATAACTATAAGGGTTTCAAATGTCTATCCCTAATCATATTATATTCTACTACCTATCTAAATAATAGTACATGTAATGAAGTTCTAATAATCAGAAATTCATTCATTTTGTTAAGATTTAAAAGGATTTTTTTGTACCAGAAATTTGTAGAATTTTTTGTTAAAGAATTATGGATATTTATGATACGATCTGATACCTTAATCTATTGATCGATATTTTACCTTTAGATTCTTTGAATGAGAATTTATAATATCTTTATATATTAGATAGGTTATATAAAAAATGAAGCCTCACATGACATTATACGAGCTTTATGACAGACTTTGAAATATCGTACCTAAATATAAATCATATTAAATTATTACCTATAGCCTTTCACCTGTATGCAAGCAATTATCGTGATAAATTATGTTTTTGAAGGAAATTTTGTGAATGCATTTTATGGGAATATTCAATTATTTATAAGAATTTTTAATAAAACACAATGATTTTGAAAAGGTACTATATTAGTATATGCTTTTTACCACTTCGCGTCTGTTTGAGGTAAATTAGGCTTAGGTATTGTGAATTATCCCATAGGTAAATTTAAAAGTTTAAAATGAAATCTCTCGCGTATATTCTTTCATTCCTCCTTCTAATTGCATTTCCTTTATCTTCATCCGATTTGAATTTGATTCAAAATAAAGATCCGGATCAAATATCAGCATCAACCAAGTAAATATCGGATTAAAATATACTTCAAATTATAACTTAGGATTAGATTCCAAATTAATTCAAGGTTTTTAGAAACAGCTACAGATATGCCTATACATCATTTCAACCCTCTGTAATTTGTGATCCAGCACTTCCAATTCAAAGGCCTAAGGATTTGCAAGATATCAAAGAACTGGTTAAATTCGCTTTAAAAAATGGGTTAAAGATTAAAGCTGTAGGACATGGTCTTTCGAGAACAGATATTATTTGCACCGAGGGGATGGTGATTGACATGCGTCTTTTAAAAAATATGACATATGACGAAGGGTCAGAGATATTAAATGTCCAAGCTGGGGCGGAGATTAAAGAAATTCTGGAATTCCTTCATGAGAAAAATCGGGGATTAATTCAAATGCCAAGCTATTCGGAAATGACAATCGGAGGCTGTCTTGGGACAGAAGGATGTCACGGTTCATCTCTACTTCATCCTTCATTATCTGACCAAATTGTAGGGATTTCCATCCTAAATGGGGGAGACGGAGATGAAAGGGAAATATTTCATATTCGGGATTTAAACGCGTTTCGAGCTAATCTTGGACTATTGGGTAAGCAATAGCATCTTTTGAAGATTTTATTCAAATGATATTTTTTTAAATCAAGGAATTGTGACTTCCGTCCGCCTCAAAACTGTTCCCCAATACAAAGTTAGTATCGGAAATGCATTAGCAAAAGAAGAAATATTATTTAATGGGAATATCCTTCATATGGCACGTGCTTTCGACTTTTTTCAAGTATTTTGGTACCCATCTTTCCAGGAAATTGTTATAAGTCAGGGCGAGTATCTCAAGTCAGACGAATTTACCGAAGAAGCGCAAACACATTTATATTCGGATGTTGATGGAGACTTTGTCAAATGTCTGGGGATACTTTTTGAAGAATTCCAGGCGTCAAATGATACTTTTGGAATGAAGCGAATGGAAAAATTGACCCAAAAGGTGCTTGCGGAAAACGTTGAAGGACTAAAACCAATATTTACCGACTCTTCCGATGAATATCTGGTAAATCCAGCAATTGGGTTCTCTCATAAACTCCTTACTTCTCAATGCAAAGCCTGCAGATGGTCGCAGGGTTGGAAGAAACCGATTTATGACAATACTTTCGAAATTACAATTGATCTGAGGCTATTTCCCGATGCTATGCGAGATATAAAGGCCATCATTTCGGAAACGGAAGCGTCATTTCCATTATTTGGAATTTATTTCAGATTTGGCGTGGGTTCCTCAACGCTATTGGGTACAAGTCAAGGCTCAGAGGTAGCCCATATTGAAATATCTTCACCTCAAAGGGAGAACCGATTCAGAGATCCACGTTTATTCCTATCAACTCAGGAAGCTATCGTACAGCTTTTGGTTTGACTTTGCACAATAAAAATTGACATTTATCATCAAATTATTGAATATTTTAGGTGCTAGTGTACAATGGAAGACCAGAATGGGGGAAATCTGGACTTTACTTTCTGAACCAAAATATTTTGAATAGGAATTACCCACAACTCCCACTTTTTCGCCAATATATGTCTACAATTGACCCAAAAGGCCTTTTTCACAATACATTTGCATCTCGAATCCTTAATAGAGGCGGAAATAAATATGATTCGGATCCAAGGTCGGTTCATTGCGCCTTGGAAGACGAGTGCATTTGCAGAAGAGATGAGGATTGCGCGGAGGGCCAAGTTTGTACCTTCCTTAAGGGTCAAAGGGTATGCAAAGATGGAGGGAAAAATCCGAGCAAGAAATCTGAGGGAAATCAAGATGAACTGAATAAATGTAAAGCAAAATATTTGAGAGATTAAATATTTATTGGATTTATACATGCACATAATTTCAATTTAAAGTTTAAAATATTAAAAGCAATCCAAATTGGCTTCAATCGGCTTTCCAGTTCTATTCAATTCTTTCATATGTTCTTCATACAGTTTAGGGGATGTTGATCTCTCCTTAATCTTGTCCTCATATGCTTTGTTAATGAGGTGAACATCCCCCGGGCTAAGTTCTATCTTTTTCCAAACACTCCAGGAATAATCCCAATTCAATGTATTCCAATCTCCAATTTTATCCGGATCTCCTTCGAATGCCTTTCCTTCTATCTCCAGTTCCGAGCGATTTCTTGGGGAGATGACATCTGGAATGCCTCTATAACTCCTCCCATAATGCATAATGCTAGAAAAATCATAACTGAGCCCTAAATGAGAGAAATGAGAGCTGTTATTTGTAGCAAAATTCCACTTGACTTGATTCTCATTAAGTTCAGGGTTCTTGAGGTTCTCCTGAATTTAAAAACATTTTTATCAAATGGCATTTTTTTAAATTTCAAATCTTACCCAATTTATCTGTATATAATCATCCCGATCCTCACGTTGATGCGTATGTTGGAGACCAATGACATGGCATAATTCATGCAGAATCCCTCCATATCGACATAGGATTCCAATATTGACAAATGGACCACTTTTCGCAGTGGAATTGAAATAAAAGTCATCAGAGGGCCGATATCCAACGGAGGATGAGCAATATAGATTAATCGGATTGAAATTAACTTGGACTGGATTAATTTTGTGGAGTTTAACTCGAGGATATATTTCCCGGTAGTAAAAGTTGGCGAGTGAGCTGCTGTCTTGATGGAGGATCGTGGCGTTTTCCTGAATGAGGACAATTGATGTATTTGTTGGGGAGATTTGATCTGGAATTTCTGAAGAAGATTTTTCTTCAAAGACTTCATAAAAGAGTAGATTTGTCTGATTTTGAATTTTTGACAGCGCACATTTGAAATAATAGGATTTAATCCCAGGAACTTCTGGTCCGAATTTTACGGGGATTATCCCAAATGGCCAGAGTCTTTTTGGATTCTTCAGAATGGATCCGTAAATAAGGCCATGAAATATAAATAAAATAGTCGATCCAATTAAAAATCGAGTCATTTTTTAAGCTTTAAGAGGTGCAGCCTAGCTCCAAATTGCAACTAATCCTAAATCATTTAAAGCTACAAAATCTGAGATCCAAGATTTGGAGAAATCGATTGAATTTGACCTCAAGATTGAATCAAATTGCATATTGCATATTGGGGTGGATTAGGGGCTTTAACCTTGAGCTGTTAAAAGCTTGTAAACGCAATATATTCATTAGAATTCTTTAATTGGGTAAAGTGCTGAAAAGCACAATAAAAATATTGCAATAATTAAAAGGAAATTGCAATGCTGAACATGTATTGTTCCCCAAATATTACCTGTATTACTTCAAATATTGTATTAATGGTAAGTGGGGTTGCTGAATTGTCCATTAAGGAAATAATAGCAACATCAATATATAATTTAGAGAATTTTAATTCTAAAATTGCAGTCTAGATATTTTAGATGTACACTGGGATAGAGAAGTATAATTTAGATGTAGGTACGCAAAATAAGCAAACCTGAATATGAATCAAATATGTGTCTACAAATTGGATCATATTTTACAGTACAATATTTGCGGATAGAGATGAAACAAATATCCGTTTGGCCTAATCGCAAATTTTGCCAAATTGATTGTGTACCAATGCTTACCTACATAAATTCTATTTCAAGGTACATCAAATAGATAATGATTGCCGTCCAAATATTTTATCTCTTGTTCTTTTTGCTCGCATTAACCCTATAGATAAGACAATAATAATTTAATTGGTATTTGAAATGTAAAAATCGGTATTAAATGATGTAGACGTAGTCTGTATACATTCTGTGAGCCATTAATGATTATCACACATTTATAATATTTAAATTAAGCCACATTTGCAACAATTGTACAGATGTACAATAACTGTTTGTATTTGGTTTGGAATATCAATAACTTTTTACTACGATATATCTATTACTTGCAAAAAAATAGTTTATACCTGTATTTTAATTCATTTTAAATTCTAATCAATCCCAGCTAGAGGATTGTGAATTTTTTAAAATGATTGACAAAATATTATTCGCTCTCATTTTTATTACAATTCCTAATTTTTCAAAGTCTGAATTAACGATATTTGAACCAAGATCTCCCCTACCGGTACATGGATTTTATTTGATTTCAATTAATTTGTCATAATTAATTTTTTTTAAAGTCGAATACGGCAAATAAAGGTTCTCCTTGGCCAATTCCTCAAGAATGGAATAAATCTGACCAAATCGCATCAATATATAATTTCTCTTTTAAATTCCGGGACAAGCTTTGTCCACCCATTGAATTTGCCATGAAAAAATACGAGAATTCCTCCTTCCATTTTTACGGCGGAGAGTCCATTGACATCAGATATCCCATTTTGGATACCGTTTACATATTAGTTGAAAATGAGGAAGATTGTGGAGAGGATAGATTTCCAAAATTCACCGAAGATCCTGAATATGAAGCTTGTACGTAGTAAGATGTCTTTTGAGAAAAAATAGATTTGAAATAAATAAATTTGTGGCGCAGATAATTTGATGATTGGAATTGATGGAACTCTCGAGCAGACTGAAACCCCAAAGGCCCTTGCCAAAATTGAATCAAAAACTATTTGGGGAGCTTTGAGAGGGATGGAGACCTTCACTCAATTGATCTGGTCGGAAAAATCGGCGTTGGGACGACATTTTTATGTGAATTTCACTACAATCGGAGATTTCCCTCGGTTCCCTCATCGAGGGATTATGATTGACACTGCAAGACATTATATTTATCCATCAACGATCATTACAATTCTTGATGCGATGATGTACAATAAGTTCAATATTTTACACTGGCATATCGTTGATGGTAAGAGCTTGATATTTAAAAAAAGGAAACAAGCATCAAGAATGATTTTCCAGATCAGAGCTTCCCATTTGTTTCGAGAACATTTCCAGAATTATCAAGAGAGGTTCATAGTACTTAATAACCAATTTCTAAATTCTTTAGTTTGAAATTGTGCATTTAATTAGGGAGCTTATAATGAAGAACTCGTTTACACTCCAGAAATTGTACATCAAATTCAGATTGAAGCAAGAAATCGTGGAATCCGTGTTATATTCGAGTAGTTTAAAAATAATTCTTTAAAAAAGATATTTAAATATTTATTTATTCTTGTAAAGGTTTGATACACCAGGTCATACAGGTTGGAAAGATATTTATATATTCTTTAAAACAAGAACATTTAAAAAATTAAATCATCAATTTTAGGAGGGTTTGGAAAGTCACATAGTGGTAGGTAGTTACTAGTCATTAATATTATAAGTTGTTTATAACGTCTCATATATGGATTTACATATTTTGAATGTATTTCAGAACTTTTGACCAATTGCAGTGGGAATTCCCTTCATAAACACATCAATAGATTGGAGAATTTTGATCCATCTAATCCGGATTTATATAATTTCACGAGGAAATTCTTTTCGGAAATTGTGCAAAGCGTGAGCCGGGATTCATTCATTCATTTGGGTCTTGACGAGGTTAAAAAAATATTACAAATAAATACAAAAATTTAAGAATTCTGGAAAAATATATACAGGTTTTTCCAGAATGCTGGAAATCTTCAAGCTCAATTTCTAATTTTATGAAAGAAATGGGTTTAACTTCCCTTGCTCAAGTTGAGGGATACTACGCCAAGAAGCATATCGAAATGATTAAAAGCTTGGGTGGAATCCCCATTGTATGGCAAGATCCCATTGACCAAGGGATAATGGTTCAATTTAAAAACCTTAGTTTAAGAATAAATCTAAAATACCGATAATTATTACATAGCTAGATACCGAAGTAGTAGTTGAAGCTTGGAAAGATTTTGGACAGCCCTGGCCAATGCAAATTCAAGTAAACGTAATCCAAGCATAGGCAATCTCAAAATCTAAATACATTTTTTTTAGAAAATTCTTAATCTCGGACATAGGGTCATATTCTCTTCATGTTGGTGTAAGTTTATACCAAGATTTCCTTTAAAATTTTAATAATTTTATTTAATATGCAGATATTAATTATATCAATTATGGAGAGTCCTGGAAAAAATATTACTTGTGCGATCCCGTTAAGAATGTTACAACTAGTAAGAATAAGATTCCTTAAAGGTAATTATATTTTTTATATGGCCATTTTTATCAGTCAAGGAAGATCAGAAGAAATTGGTACTTGGGGGTGAAGCTGCGGTTTGAAATATATTTTTGAAATATCTACAATCTTAAAATTAAAAGAATTATTTTAGATTTGGGCTGAATTTGTGGATGACACAAATATCGTCACAAGGCTTTTTCCTTTCGCTAGTGCCGTCGCTGAAAAACTTTGGTCCTCAATTGAAGCAACCCTTTTAACTTCAGAAACTATGTATAGGCTGGATGAGCATAGGTGTAGAATGTTAAGGTTAACTTTTAAGCAATCTTAAGTTAATGAAATATTAATAAATTTGCAAATTAATTATTTTAAAGGAGAGGAATCCAAGCTCAACCAATCCTTCCTGGATATTGCGAAGATCAAAAGGGTAAGACACAGCTATGCGAAATCTGTTTGCTTACATAATCATTAATCACGGATCTTAATCTATTATGGATTAATTAGCGAATCAGATGAATTTAAATAGTGATTCGGATATAAGAATTAAAATTCCTAGTTCGAGCAAATCCAGTTCTAATCAGAGTATGAAATTGCATTAATAATATCAATCTGTCCAAACAATTTCGTAGTGTAAATTGTTCCGTTTAAGCAAAGCTGTTAGTAAATTTAAAAAATAGTATGCACAATGTTCATAATGCAAAGTGTTTCTGGTCTTTTGTAGATATCAGTACTTGTAATATTGCAAATTACTGTAAATATATGAATTTTTAATACTTATTCCAGCTCCCCCTATAATAGACCCTCTGATCAGCTCAACAGACATCAATTTTGCCGGTGATTCGGGAATCTTATACCTTGTGATTGGGATTTCAATTACAATTTCCATATGCTTTATTGGAATTGCATTCAACTGCCCCTATTTATATAGAAGAAAAATTGGTAAATATTACCTAATTTATGAAATAATTAAAGTAAACATTTTTTGATTTCAGATGATAAAAAGTACGAATTATTAAGGACTGAGGAGGGAAGAGATAATGATATTAACGCAAATGAGACTGATAGATCAAAATCTATCTAAATTTTAAAAAAGTACAATATCAAATACTTTGTATACATAATTGTATTTCAATTTGGCGCATTGTAAATTAATAAAATTGATAATTACCAATATTAATCCTATGTCATAATATTAATGTAAATTAGTATTAAATAAATACCATATACTTCGGATATTTCACTTGGATGTTTGCCACAAGTTTCTTGGAACCTTTCAAGGAAATAAATTCTTTAATACTTTTTTTCAATGTCAAAATTAACGATAAGCTGAATAATACTTGGGATTAATTATTTTGCAAAATTATTTAAAATGTTCCTCAACATATTGCCCCTCATATTTTTCTCATCATTCTCTTCAGGTCAAAATGCAGACGATAGCCATGTACAAGACTTCTCTTTGGTTAATTACCCTACCTCGGTCTTCAAGCTGAACAACCTCGTCCTAATTGACACTGAAATTTATTCCAAAATGGAAAAATTTCAAAGGAACGAGACCCTCACTAAAAGGTTTTTATTTAAAAATCCGCTCTTAATTAAGTAGGATACTATAATACCTATCGGATATTATTCTATGAAAAACCTTCCAGGCAAAGGGATATCCTTTCGGAATTTCTCACGGAATACAATCAAATTCCAAAAAGCTTGAAAAAGATGACGCCGATGCATCCACTCCTCTCTTTACAAATAATCAATCGATATTATGATTTCCCGAAGCATTTGGTTGCACCATTCGAATATGGTTCTTTAATATAAACTTTATATTTTTAAAATCTAAATTTCACAAATAAGCTTAGACATCGAGAGCATCTTTCAAAGAAATAAAATGCATTGGCCAAATACGGAGGATTTCCTTGGGGGATTAGATGCCATCATTAGACTCGCCGAATTTTATGACCTGGATTTAAATCAAGTAAATATAATTGCCAAATTAAATCAATAGCTTAAAAATATTTTACAGCTTCGGAATGGACAATTGAAGGCTGAGAACTTTCCGGCAAAAGAAATTGGTGTCAAATTGAACGCCCTAACATGCTATAACATTGCTAAGAGAGCCCTTGAGACTCGGAAATTTAAAGAAGCTATCGAATGGCTGGAATTGACTCAAAATATCCTACTGACTGAAGATGATTTTTCCGTATCTTTGAATATGGTTGAAATGACGCTCTCAAATGCAATTTTAGATGTGAAAAAAAGCATTTTTGATTGATTATAATTTTAAAATTTTGATTTTTTATATATTAGCATGACATTGCAATTGAAACTGCAGGGGATCGAGATTTAAGCTTTTTTACGTATCCAATTTTGGTTCAAAAGAGGATGAATTTGACAAGAATACCCCGAAAGTCCCTGAAAAAATATTCATATAAATTGATTGAAAAGGGAGAGCATGTACAAAATTTAGATCTAACATATTTGGCACTTTGCAATGGACGCGATCTCATGGTTCGTACCTCCAAATAATAGAAATTTTTTATATGACTTAAAAATTTAATTAGACCGAGGAAATGCGTTCGAAACTCTATTGCAAATACGAGCAATTTTATCTTCGTGTAAAAACAGAAATCTTATCGAATGAACCAAAGATTATTTATTTCTATGAACTGTTTTCGGACGGGTTTATAGAAGAATTGAAGAGTATGGCATCTCCAAGATTGAAGCCATCAGAAGTTAAGGATTATCTCGCACGAAACGCAGATATAATTTTGAAAGATATCAGGTCATCTCAGGGAACCCATTTGAAGAACTTTCCCGAAGAAGTGAACCCAAAGGCGGACAGGTTGCAAAAACATATTAGAGATAAGATTGAACTACTCACAGGACTGGAGGTCAACGCAAAAAATTCTTCAGAATTTATTCAAGTAGCAGCTTATGCTCCAGGTGGCCATTATAGCGTTCATACTGATGCGGTGAGGCGATTTAAATTTGGAATTGATTGATTTTAATGCCCTTTATAAAGTTCAGAGAACCCGCACAAATTGTTGAAGCTTGTGGAGATCGAATAGCTACTTTTATGCTTTATGTGAGAAATTCCTTTGTAATAAAAAGGTGAATATATCTAATTGCTATAATTAGCTTTCTGAGGATGATGTCGGGGGAAATACAGCATTTATTCAAGGACTCGTTGCAGCTAAACCGGTAAATCTCAAGGAATGCTATCGTAGAAATTTTTGCATATTAATCTTGTATACTTTCCTTTAAGGTTAAAGGCTCAGCCGTATTTTGGTACAGTTTGAAAAGGTATCTTTAAAAAAAGTATGCAAATACGATATAATGCTATTACATAATTATTTGAAAATCTATTAAAGAAATGGAGAGTTTGAAGAAGGATCCTTTCATGGAGGTAATTTCTTATCAAATGATTTATTTTAGAATTAATAAAAAATCTCGGAATTTTAATTTGTAGCTTGCCCCCTACTTTATGGACATAAATGGAGTTGGCATCTATTTAAATATCAATATATTAAAATTTAAATTATCCAAAATCTAATATTTTTGCAATATTTTCTACAGTCTCGACCCAATGGATCTGTTCTAAAGCTCAATTCAGGGCTAAGCCATGCACGCTTAATAAGGATGAATAACATTCTTTAAAAAATTATAAATCATATTGGAATCTTTAAAGCTCAAATAGTCGGAAATAAAATTTCAAAAAAATTGAAACGGGATAGAAATTTATTAAAATAGAAATGTTTTATGATAGGAAGCGTTTTTCCCAAGTTCCAAGAATATTCAATTGGAAAAAGTTTGAATTTTTGCCAATTATGACTATTACTGATAGAATATGACATATGTATGTATATTCGAGGAAATGGCCAAGTCAGAATTTTTCTTGGAAATTGTCCTTGCTCCTGACTGAGTCGTGACCTCTACAAAACTTACTTTGTAATTTCTTATGCATCATTTTCCCCCGATTTGAGTAAATCTTTAAAATATTCAAAATGAGGTGGATTTTGCCTATTCTCGTTCTTTCCTTTGTGTGTCTGGTAAGTTAAATGATTTTATTTTTAAAAAAATCCTGATTTGGGTATGAAATTTGGTTCATTACTATTAGGCACATTCTGGCCCAGTCTTTACAGGTTATAATAAATTATAAAATACAAGTTAATCTACTTGTATAATATTACTATTTTTATTAAATGTAAAATATTAAAGTATCGAGGGTAAAACGAGATGAGACAGCTTCCCAACCCGCTTCAGGTTTCTACAAATTACAGGCTAAACTTGGTAAATTACTGATATTTAACTGAATCTCTTTAGATGCATCCCAAACAGCCCCAGAAGAAGCTCCAGCGGTTCAAGAGACGCCAGCTCAGGAGCGAGTAGCCAATGAGGAACCTACTCCAGCCCAGGAAGTACAACCTACTGCCCAAGAAACTGTCCAAACTGCGGAAGTTCCAGAGCTCCAGGAACAACCCCAAGAACACGCTACAGGAGAGCAATCACATCAAGAACAGACTCCTGCGGAGCAAGCTCATGAAGAACAAATAACTCAAGACCAGGCTTCGGAAGTTCAACCCGAAATCCAGGAGGAACACAATGAGCAACCGGAAGAACAGGAGGAAAATTTGCAACAATCTTCCGAATCAGATGATGATAATCTTATCCCATTGGATTCTGATGATAAAGAAACTGAGGCACCTTATGGTGAATGCCTAATTTGATATCTAGCTTTCCAAAAATAATGAGTCCAATTTTAAAATGCTTAATGTAGTTGAAGACGCCACCCCAGAATCAGAAGAAGTGGAAGAGCAAGATACTCCAAATCCAGAAGGTTATGAAGCTGAAATTGAAGAGCCATCCCAAGATATCGGTGGTATTACTATTTGCCAATCTATATTAATATTCAATATAACAGATATTTTACCCAATTATCAGTATATCTGTATATGCAATTTTTTTAGATTATGAACCCGTGCTTTCTCCGATGGAGGATTGTAAGTAAAGAGATGATATATTAATATGGGTTCTGGAATTTTTAATACATATTTTTTATTTTGATAGTTAACGCAGAAGAATATTCATCAGCCGAAGAAGAGCCACACCATATTGAGAATGGTAAAAAAAGTTTAAGAATAAAATTCAAAGAATAAGTTTAATTTGAATCTTATTAAATCATCCAAACGTTCACAGAGGAAGAATTTGGTAAAGATCAATCCAATTTATCGATATTTTACAAATTTTAAATTTTAAAGATCCATTCGCGGAAACTTGGGACGGAGTCGATAAGCTCTTTGAGGGAATTTATGATAATATCAATATTGCTTAAAAGAAATTAAAAAGCTAAATATTTTGGAAATATAGTAAGTAAATAAAAGTTTAAGCAAAGAATTTTTCGCTACTATTGGGGCAGTCAATATGTATTAAGTATCAGGCTAATTAGAGGAGATAATTAATTGTTGTATACTTTTTTGAATAACTTTTGAGTTCTTGCTCAAAAAGTTGTGAAAATTCCCTGACGAAGAGCCCAATATATCCTCTTTTTATTGAATATTAATTATTG
>JAAZTK010001853.1:0-12659 GCA_036507255.1 Megalothorax incertus
TAATATTGTATACCTATTTCTTAAAAATGTTTGCAAAAAATTGCACGTGTATTTTTTGTTTGATTATATAAATTATGATTGTAATTCGTTTATTCTACCTTGCTAAATTTAAAATATTAATTTTTCAATGCAATCATACCAAGATGGATGGATCCAATAATACTCAAATCCCAAATCAAAATGAGGTATCTTCAAATGGAGTTTTGCCTACAATTCAAAGGGATACAAAAGGACAGACTTTGGCATTATGGATTGCAAAAATTGATTTTGTAAGATTTTCAATTTAATTTTTTAGTATATAATTTCTATATTTTTTAAATTTAATATAGGTCTTGAATATTTTGTATTTGATTGCCTTCTTTGTATTATTGGGAATCATTCTGAATATTTTAATAAATGATGAAAGCTACCCCACAAAATTTACAACAGGAGAAGTCATCTTTTTTGCAATTTCTAATGGTTTGTTAATATTAAATTAATCCTATTTTTTAATTAAAAAATTTTAATAATTAATATATTTATTTAAAATATATAGTTTGGTGTATAATTCATTTTATATACCTGACATACCTATTGAACAAGGGTGCCAAAAATGTGAGATTTAAAAAAAAAATTTTTTTTAATTAGTATTTTATTAATATATTTTTCTATAGTGGGATTATAAACTTGTGAACCAATGGATTTTTACCCAAGGGTTCATGGTCTTTGTGATTATAATTGTTGCAACTTATATGATTATTTCTGGGCAAAAAATATCATATGCTCTATCAATATATTGGGTATATCGGGGTGTGACAATTTACTTGCTTTGGGATTTTCGAAATCAATTAAAAAATGAAAGCAATTCCCAGGCTGAGGTTTAAATATGTTTATTTCAAACTTGTAATTTTGCGGAGAATAAAGATATAATTTCATTTTTTTTGAGGTTTTAAGATTTTTTTATTATTAAAATACTAGACGTTATATATTTATATTTATTCTTATTCTTTATTCTTTTTTCTTATTCTTTATTCTTTATTCCCTTATGTTAAATTATTCAGGAATTTTCTAAAGGCATTAAAATCCAACTTGATATATATATTTATGCATTTATATATTCATATTATAGGCATATTTCACCAAATATGTACATATTTGTAATAAATAGGATTTTATAAGCAGTTACAAAAATTGAAAATAAAATAAAATAAAAACTAAATCCTTACATGAAAATATAATATAATGGCTATTTATTATATAAATCTACAGATACCTGCAATCCGTATTATCTACATACGATTTATGTAATATATTATATAAAATCCACTTGTAAATTACAAAACTCATCAATCTGTTTCGAGTATGCTTACACTTTTTTGTCAAGTCATATATTCGGATGATTAATGACTTAAAACATGAGTTTTCTAAGAATATGAAGCTTATATCTTCAATGTATTATCAATTTATAAATAAAACTACCGTGTTTATACTGATATTCTATATTATATATCAAATTTTTAATAAAAAATGCAATTTATTGTATTAAATAAGAATTATTTAATATATTGTATGACTCATAACTTATGAATCATAATTCATAATTCATTTTCTTCTAACCCATTAATAAATGTTTGGTTTCCCATTAAAAATTTAATAAATAAATGTTGCAATGTTTTATAAATTAATTCTCATTATTTTGCTAATTTTTGGAATAATTGTTTCTTCATATGGTGGCATTAAATTAGGTAATATTTAATATTTAATAAATACTTACATATTTAATGCAAAATGTGAATTTTTAAAAAATTAATATTACAGAGATCCCACTATTGTCTTCACTTGGAGGAGTTTGCCCAAATTTAACATTGGATAATTCTGTAAATCATTGGGCATTTCCCATCCCAATTAATCAATTAAAATCAGGGGTGGTTTCAGAATTTTGCTATTTTAGAACTGATGATTTTAAGGTACATATTTTTATTTCATTTATTTATTAATAAAATATATATATTAAATTTTTATAGTCTGTACTAATCAAATCAATTTATACGGATGATTCTCTCATGAACTTTAACGAGAGTTGCACAAAATACTACATGGTATATTTTAAAAATTAATATTTTTTATAAATATTAATAAATATAAATATAATATAATTAAATAATATAATTATAAATATAAATAAATTTTTATTTAGTTTACCTTACCTGGAATTGAAATAAATTGCACAAATTACGAAATTGTAGTTAATGCATTAGCAATTTTTGAAAATAAAATTTGTATGTAATTTTGATATATTTTAAAATTTATCCAAAATTTAAATCTAAAATTTGTTTATTTTCTCAAAGATATCAGCCAAGAAAAAGTGATTCTTAAAACGGATTATGGAAATATTGGGAAATATCTTAATATTTTATTTGAAATTAGAAAAAGTATGTAAAAAATTATTAATTATTAATTAAATATTTTTTAAATTTATTTTTTATTTTTTCATTTTTCGAAAAATACTCATAGATGGCGAATGTTCTCATATGCAAATACAGCAATACATATTAAATCCATGTTCTTCGAAGAAAGGATATGATTTTGATATTTCATATATTTGTGGAATTTCGACATGTCAAAATGATGAAAAAATATTCTCAAAATATGTAGATCCCTCATTTATTGTAAAGGAGACCACTACTAAAACTTCTTCTACGAGATCCCGCCCATTCATACCAATTAAAATTCCAAAAAAGATTTTCAGATGGATGTTAGCTTTGATTTTTGTAATTATAGCGGTATTGATATATTCTTTAATCAAGTTATGGAATTGTATGAGAAATGAGAACAATTCAGAGACAGATCAGAATTTGGAAATGCAAGATGGGAATAATATTGATCAAAATCCTCAAATATTATCCGAGGAACAGAATATCTCAAATGGGGGAATAGAAGGAGCTGAGAATCCTTCTTTTTCGACAAATGAAGAACAAAATCCTGAAAATGGGATGAGTGAAACGCCAAAAAAGAAATAAATTTCACACTCAAAATTAGAAAAATTAAAAATGTAAAGAAAAGAAAAATTGGTAATAACTTATTACCTAAAATATCTCTATTTTTTTCTTTTCTTTTACTAATTCCATTATTTTAGTACTAATAAGGTTCGAAAATAATGGGATTAGTGCCAAGAAAAAATCAAATTACCGCTCAAAATTTAGATATATGTTATTTGCTAAGAATAATGATATAAAACCTTGATTTTTTAACTTTTAATTTTTATTGGATTTGACAAATCATACTTTACAAAAATGAAGGACATTTTAGGACGGAAATATGGCGAAGAGTTACAAAAGTTTATAAATAATGGAATTGGTTAAAAGGGTTTAATTCGGGTAGTAGGGTAGGATGGGGCATCTTCTTACAACTCTGTTTTCTTACAAAGGGTATAGATCGCGCAGTTTTAGGCATTAAATTTTAATTTTTTTTGCACAGCTGTATTCTATCATCCTTTCAATCCCAATAAATTTTTGAGAGTTAATTATCAACCTACCAAAAGATATTAATTAATTAATTTTTCAGCCTCTTTTTTCAACTTTTTTCCAAATTACAAAATTTCAAATAAATCGGAAATATTTGAGCTAATTAAGGTAAGATTAATTGTAAACCTTTAAAGTGTATTCTTATCTATCATAATTGGGGATTTTTTAGAAATTTTACGTTTAATGTAACGTCTAATTAATTAAAATATTAACTCGTTCCAAACGGGGCAAGTTCTTACAAAATCGGGGGCAAGTTCTTACACATTTAATTTAATTAAAATTATCTGTTTTGTTTCAATTAACAGCTTGAATATGGTCCGAAAATATATCCGGAAGTCCCAAAAAGGGGTGCCCCAAAAGTTAATTGAAAAAGCCGTGGAAGAAGTTGTTAAAAATTCAAGATCTGTAAGGAGTGTTGCAAAACAGCTTGGGATATGTCACATGACACTGAACAAATTCTGCAAGCAATGGACTGATCCCAATTTAAAAGAAATTCCTAAAGTTGGATTTGTTAAAGCAAGGCAGATATTCACCGATGAACAAGAATTGGAATTATCTTCATATATTCTGAAGGCTTCCCAACTCTACTACGGATTGTCGCCGAAGGAAATTCGCAAACTTGCTTATGAAATAGCCAGAATTAAAGAAATTAAATGCCCGGATAATTGGGAAATCAATGGACTGGATGGACCGGATTGGTTCAATGGATTTATGAAAAGGCATCAAAATTTGAGCATTCGAATTCCACAAGCGACAAGCCTCTCACGTGCGACAAGCTTCAATCGAACGAATGTTCCCGAATTCTTTGAAAACCTCGCAAAAGTAATGAATTTATATCATTTTGAGGCGCAAAATATCTTCAATGTCGATGAAACTGGAGTCACGACAGTTCAAAAACCTAAAAAAATAGTTGCTTTAAAGGGAGCGAAGCAAGTTGGAGGATTGACTTCAGCAGAACGCGGAACATTGGTCACAGTTTGCGTTGCTGGTATTTTATTTTAAGATTCATATTTAATTTGATTTTAATTGACTCTAATTATTTAGTAAATGCCACTGGAAATTCCATTCCACCTCATTTTGTATTTCCAAGAAAGATTTACCGCGATTACTTCATCCAGGGTGGTCCTCCAGGCTCAATTGGCACCGGAAATAAATCAGGATGGATGCAAGAAGATGATTTCCTGATTTATATCAAGCATTTTGCTAAATGCAGTGGAGCAAACCCAGAAAGAAAGGTGCTTTTACTCTTGGACAATCATTCATCCCATATTTCAATCCCGGTTATCGATTTTTGCAAGCTTAATGGGATAATACTACTCTCATTTCCACCACACTGCTCCCATAAACTCCAACCTCTTGACCGGTCAGTGTATGGACCATTCAAAAGGCATTTCAACGCATATGCTGATATTTGGATGAAGAATAATCCTGGAAAAACTATGTCAATTTATGACATTCCGGGAATTGTCAAGAATTCTCTCCCTCTTGCTCTAACCCAAACAAATATAATTGCTGGATTCAGATGCACAGGTATTTATCCTTACAATTCAGCAATATTCCCGGATTCGGAATACCTACCATCAAATGTCACTGATCGGCCACTCGAAGCACCTCAAAATTCAAACGCACAAATAAATCCCAATATTTCAAACGCTTCTCCATCATTTTCGGGTCAATCATCCTCAAATGCAATGCCAAATGCAATTCCAAATGATGAAAACTTGGAAAATGTATTCCCTTTTCCAAAGGCAGGTCCTAGAAAGGAAGGAAACAGAGGAAGAAAGCGGAGAAAGTCAGCTATTCTTACTGAAACCCCGATTAGAAATCAACTTCGCGAGGAAAAAATGTCGAAATCACAACCAAAATCAATTAAAACTTTGGCAAAAACTGTCCCGAGTACTCCCAAAACAAAAGGCCGGAAGCTAAAGCCTCGAAAAATTAATTAAATATTTTTAAAAATGTGTAATTTAGTTAATTACATTGGTGTAAGAAGTTGCCCCGTTTCGTGTAAGAACTTGCCCCGTATGCTATAAATTTTTTGATCTAATTTGTCATTACAATTTCATTTAATTAGTCCATCAGACTCTTAATAAAACTTAAAGCAAAATGCGGAAATTATAGTTAGATATTGAGAGATTAATCGTACGAAGTTCTAATTTTTCTATAATATACCTAGAATTTATAATTAATTAATTAATTAAATCTGTAAGAAGATGCCCCTTCCTACCCTACTCCTAAAATAGATTTTGCATTTCCACGTTGAAGATCGATACTATACCTCTCCCACAAGTGTTTTTTGCTCTTGGGTTCCCCAGTCTTGTCCTTGATAAGATCACCTAGATGACTAATGAGTCTTTTAGCATCTGGACCCGCGACGCCGAGGGTATCAAATGCGACGGGATAAAAAGTATAATGAGCAGGGTTCAGATTTGAATATTTATCACGTTTGTACTCCTCAGCTCCGAGGACGGATGACCCTGGTTCGCGGACTGATTTCTTGATATAAGTCTTGCACATTGGATCAGACACAGTGTAATCCCAGGCCAACGCCTTGCCCCCTCTATAGGGAACAGTCGAAACTCCGTCTAGTTTCTTGTTATCCGTACGGAAAAGTCCTTCTGGCTCCCTCACGGCAGGAATTCCAACGGATGCCAGGGCTCTTTGAGTGTTGATATTGCCCTGGGCGTGTCTGGAGTGACGACCTTTGCTAAAGAGACATCTAAAACCGTGGTCACCATACTCGTCCATGTCCTCTCCACATGAGGAGCATTTCCATGATCCGATCCAAGTAAAAATGGGAACTCCAATTCTATAGCAGATGATGACCCGAAGATCTTCGTCCGTCAGCCGATTCCCTAGTGTAGAAGCTGGGAAAGCATAATGTTATATGTTAGCATAATGATATATGTTAAATATAAAGTTTCGGAAACTTTTCAAATAAAATTTCTTTTAAAGGACAAAAATATTGCGATTTCGGCTAAATATGATGAATACGCGCATAAATTCAGAAAAGTTTAAAAAAAATTGTGCTAATATTTTGTGCTAATATTTTGACAAATTTTATGATTCTTAAATCATAAATGCATTTATGAAAATTGGTAGATATTTTTCAATTTTTGGGTAAATATAATTTCATTTTCAACATATTTTTTGAAAAAATTTGTAAAATTTTTCTATAAAATTGATTTTATATTTCTAAAGGAAAATGCCGAAATTTGTCTATAATATATGGCTAAAGGGTCAAAAAATAACTATATATTCCTAAATAAATAAAGGCAATTTTTTCAAAATGTCATATCTGATGATTTTGCTAAATTTTTGCCATGATTTGGAGAAATATGCATAAAATTCCCATCTTTAAAAGAATATTTTTTTCTAAAATTTAGCAGAAATTCAAGGTTTTGAGTTTTTATAACCCTAATTAAATAATATACATATGAATTACTTATATATAATCGTACAATGCCCATAAATAATTTTAAATACTACATATACGAATATTTGAAATAGGAGTAGTATAAGTAAGCTGGTTATCGTTCGTTTAGGCGCCCGAAATGTCCAACACGATCAATTTCGAAAAAAAATACGTGTTATAAGCCCCGTAAGGCTTGGAAAAAGAAGTCATCGAAAGTGTGGAGGAATACATAATTGATTAATAATTATCCGTAAGTAAATTATTTCGATTTAACTTTGATATAAAATAAACGCGGATTCATGTGAATAGACCTGATATAAGTAAGCTGGTTATCCTGCATTTTTGGCCCCGAAATGTCCAACACGATCAATTTCGAAAAGAAATACGTGTTATAAGCCCCGTTAGGTTTGAAAAATTTTGTGTAGACGAGCCATGCCTTCGACCTTCATCTACAGTGTTTTTACTCTGATTGAGGGATTTTAATTAGTTTTAAATATAAAAATTAACCGATTATTTGATATTTTCTGTGGACGAATAGTATAAGTTTGGTTCAAAAATTAACGATTACCATTTTATATTGCTCATCTACGCAATTCAGGAGAGTGTCAGGAGTTATCGAGAAGTTATGTCTCAATAAACCTTATAATTTTCAATGATATTAGATATAATATTGAATACTATTATTGAAAAACATTTAATTTAATTAAAAAAATTGCTCAAATTCTTTAAATCTTATCAAATAAATATAAAAATCAGTGAAAATCGTCAAATTTTTCAGATTTTTTGACCTAAATTGGGGTGATGTCTACAATTGACTGCTGTCGGGTAAAAGGTCAAAGGGTATCTGCATGGATTNTGGATTATAGGCGGTATTTGAACGTTAACCTTATACAATGCTCATCTACGTAATTTACAGTGATGAGACCTTATAATCATGATTTGTATATACCATATACCCATATTTGTACCTATATATATGTAAAACACTCTTTTATTAACTTTGAAGGAAAATAATTTGCAAATTTCTTAATAATTTTAATAATATATACAATAAATAACGGCAAATATGAAAAAAATCAGTCAAAAAACTGTTATTTATTGACCCAAAACAAATCTTTTTAAGACAAAATTAGCTATATTTTTCTGAAGTAAAGTTTTTTCAAGTGTTAAATATCGTTATTAAATCAAATACTTTATCGTATATCACTAAGAGAATTTAAAAGGGCCCTATATATAATTAGGCTATAGGTATATCCTAGTAGTATAAGTAAGCTGATTTTCTGAAGTAAAGTTTTTCAAGTGTTAAATATCGTTATTAAATCAAATACTTTATCGTATATCACTAAGAGAATTTAAAAGGGCCCTATATATAATTAGGCTATAGGTATATCCTAGAAGTATAAGTAAGCTGATTATCTTGAAAAAAAGTTTCAACTTTCTTTTTGTTTTACAAAAATCTCAAATTATGTGCAAAATCTCATATCGCCCAATGTGCAAAATCTCTTTTACCCCAAATTTGCAAAATCTCATATTGCCCCAAATTTGCAAAAATCTCATATTGCCCCAAATTTGCAAAATCTCATATTGCCCCAAATTTGCAAAATCTCATATTGCCCCAAATTTGCAAAAAGAACGGATTGTTTCTCAAGAAACATAAAAATGAATTGGAATTGCAATGTTTTCATTGCAACAACTTTTTTTCACTTGATCGCGAATCAATTTTTAAGATTCACAGCTTAATGGATTGCCCATATACCAAATGTGTGAGAACTTGTGACTTTTTTCCTCACGAACTACCCGAAAAAACCTGCTCACTTTGCTTGTGTAATGAAGTATGCATTATTGTACACCCATGCAATCATGCAAGTATGTGCAGTGCATGCGCATTCCTGACTGACAACTGTTGCACCTGCCAAGCCAAGATCGAGACACGATCCCCGGTCATTATTCCTTGAACCATGGACAAGACAAGATTCTATTTTGAGCGCTTTCGACTCGAGTCTTTTAAAAATTGGAACGGAGTTTTGGATAAGCACACACTTGCAAAGTTTGGATTTTACTCGGTCAATCATCGGGATTATATTGTTTGTGCATTTTGTAAAGGTATTTTTATTTAATTTACTCTTTATTCAATTTAATTATTTTTTATATTAGGTATGTGTGGGAATTTCATGAGAGGAGACGACATTGCAGAAATTCATCACATGACTTATCCCAATTGCCCCATTGTCAAAGCCAACTTGTATCGCCAGATTGGAGAAATGATTTTCAATGAAGAAAAGAGAACTCTGGACTCGAGAGTTAATTCCTTCAAGCAACCGATTACAAAAAATGAATTTATATTCGCCGTAAATGGATTTTGGCTCCTAAGATCTGGATTAGCTATGAGATGTTTCTTTTGCAACTTGCAACTTTTTGTTTCACCAGACTCGATCGATCATCACAAAATGACAGATTGCGCCTATGCAAAAGTTGTAAAGGCATCCGACTTTTTTCCCCAAGAACTTGGAGAAGCTAAAGCCTGCTCAGTTTGCCTCACCAATGAAGTATGCGTGATGGTGCACCCTTGTAGCCACGCCTACATGTGCAGCGCGTGCGCATTCCTTGTAGATAGATGTTCCCTATGCCGAGTACAGATTGAAAATCGATCCCGAGTCATTCTTTCCTAAACCTTCAAGGATGTCGGACGTGCCAAGAAAGTTCCACGGCCACAAAGGTTATACCCAATTTCCAAAGGCTAAAGATAGTACTTTTAAATTATCCATATTGACAGTGCTGTATGGGATAGGCTCTTACAGAAAATCTATCCCTGAATTATTGTGGAATGATAATAAGCACATTCTTCCACCAAATCCCCTTTTGAATTCAGAGTTTAAAGAAATTGAAGATCTGAATCGAATAACTATAAATGTGTTCAAGTATGAAGACGAAAAATTTGTCCCTCATATTTTGACCAAGGGAGATTGTGAATTTAAGCATGTAAATTTGTTTATGTGCCCAAATGGAAGATATTGCGGAATATACAATTTGTCTGCATTTGTGCGCCCATTCTCTAAATACAATACCCGTCGTTTTATTTGCAGATATTGTTTGAAATCCTTCTACAGTGAAAATATTCATTTAAAGCACGAGAAAAACTACAAGCAACACGGATGCATTTGTGAAAATAAAATATGCACAGCTCCACATTCATTTTATCGAGGTAAGCCACTTTTTCAATTTGTTTTTGCATTTTTTTAAGGTCAAATATTTAGGTCAAAACGTTTTCAATGTATCAAAACGTTTTCAAATGTTTCAAAACGTTTTTGGTAGACAGATAGAAAAGGTAGGTAGAATTAATAGGTTTAGGTAGGCATAACGTTATTTCAAGGTCAAATGGGCGGCAGGATCAAAGAGAAGGGTTGGGGTTATGATTGACAGGTGTAATTAGCGGAGCATGATTACAAAACGTTTTTCAAGGTCAACCGGCCAAAGCGTGGGAACAGATGCAAAGATAAAAAATGTTTTGAAGGCAGGTGTTCATGCACTTTGAGAGCAGGTGGTCTTAAAACGATGTTGGGTCATGCAGGTGTTCATGCAGGTGTTCAGCCGGAGGCAATTAATTATTCTTGTTCAAACTTGTTTTCTGCTGAGTCATGCAGGTGTTTATGCAGATGTTCAGTCTGATGCAATAAATTATTCTTGTTCAAACTTGTTTTTTTATTTCTGGGTCACGCACGTGTTTAAGCATTTTCAAATTGAAAATGGGGTTTACTGTTCATTTTGAACATTTGGCATTTTATTTTTTATAGATGGTCGTGATGCTAGATTGGTTAAGCAGGAGAGGGCATGTACTTCAACTTGCGATACGGAACTTTACTGAAGATTATGAAACTGTATTATTAAGCTGCGAATGTAAAACTTCTAGCGTTCCTAGGCTAAGTTGTATTAAAAATATATTAAATGATATTAACACATTAAAAACTAATAATATTATAATTTGTATTTGGAGAAAAAATGTACGTACTTTAAGACAATTTTACCCCTTAGCAAAAGTAGTTTGTATAGAAAAATTTGTTCCTCCACATATTTCTTACTTAGAATATTTTGAGGAATATCCTTTGGTAAATTATTGCTTGTTAAATATTAATAATTTGAACGAGTGGTTGGCCGAAAACATACACTTACTTTATGGAATAATAAAGAAAGCCCGCTAACGCGGGATTAGCGTGGGAATAAAAATCAGTTCGTTCCTATGAATGATTTTTATTTCCCACGCATATATCCCAGTTAGATATTCGCCACGGCCAACCATTCCAACATGGATCTGGATTTAGTTCTGCTCAAAAGGATTTTCAAATTTTTGCAAAAAAATTGAATTGCGCCATTTTACCTCGAGCACATTCTCATCAACGTAATTTGCATCAATTTCGAAGAATGAATCTCCTCAACCTCATCTACAGGAAATCAAGTTACATGTTTTCTAATCTACACACATTTTTCCCATAAGAATGATCGCATAAATTTGGAGAATTTGCACGGATCAGCTCATCTACAAATTTTACATCAATTTCAATGATTGAATTTCAACTACCTCATCTACAGGAATTTTTTTACATCTACACATGGAGAAATGGTCGCTTACCAGGCTCTATTCATCAATGAACATTACATCAATTTCAGGTAAGCTATACACTTTATCCTATCACTACGGGTCAACTTTCACCCGAGGTCAGCTTTCACTAAAAGCCTAATGCTTTCATCGACTTTCACTAGAGGTCAAGTGCTTTCATCAACTTTCACCAGAGGTCAAGTGCTTTCATAAACTTTCACCAGAGGTCAGGTGCTTTCATCGACTTTCACCAGAGGTCAAGTGCTTTCACCAACTTTCACCGGTGATTTGACCTCGAGCGACACTAGCGCCGCTCGGGTGGCGACCTCTGAAACTAAAACTTTTAACATGTAAACTCCCATAAGAGCGACACTAGCGCCACTTTCTCCATAAGTTTCCCCCTAGCGGAGAAAGTTTGAAGTGTTTTTTGAACGATAACCAGCTTACTTATACTACTATTTGTAGTACATTTAATTTAATTTCTTTATTTGAAAAGCTGGGATTTATAAATAAATAAAATATTAAATAAATCAATCAAATAAGTCAATATATAAAATAATTTAAATAAACTTTGGTAAATTAATAGTAGTTGTATATTTTATTTATTTATTTATTGGCTTTAACGTCATTACATTCAGTATATTTTACCAATAAATTTTAGATTATTAAAATAATTGGGTTTGATTAAATTTTATTATTTGAATTTAGCAAATTCTTATTTATTTACTTTATAATTTAAATCGCATAATTATAAATTATAATATTAAATTCATGATTAAATTATATTTCTAAAATTTGAAATCTTTAACTATCCAAGCATTTAATGATAGATAATTTGTTAGAATTAAATCAAGAGAAAAAAAGATTAGAGGGAAATCAATATTGCCTGTAATTCCAAATTGTACCCCAAATGGATTCAAGGATAGGAATTTTCTTCGAAAAACATTATTTAATTTACCATTCTTAGAAATTGTTTTAGATTTCCGAAGAATCCTCGCAAAAATTGAAAAAAAGAAAACTATATAAAAATAAATGACAAAACTTGAGCCAACAAATACCCCAAAATAAAAAATAAGATTAATTTTATTTCCTAAATGAAATAGACCGAAAGTGGTAATGACACCAAATATGGTGACTACGCCATGAAATT
>JAAZTK010001854.1:0-12659 GCA_036507255.1 Megalothorax incertus
GGATTGTGGAGTGACTCCAACTCCAACTCTCCAACAAATCCAACCCAATTCCAACAATGATATTTCTTCTACAAATTCATTTCCTCTCCCACCTCCGCATCCTCCTCCACCTCCACTGGAACAAGATCATGATGTAGGGAACTCTGGTCAGATCTGTGAATTGGAAATGGACGAAGATGACAATGCCAATCAAGAATCCGAGGATGAAGAGGAGGAAGAAGAAGAAGATAGCCAGAAAGAAATTGGGAATACCCCTGCTTATGAACAAGATGAAGATTTAGATTCTGAATCAATGCGGATTGTTGAAACACCTCAAGAGCAAGAGATCATCCCAGAAACTCCTGATAAAATAACCTCATCAATTTCATCCCCTGAAAATTCGAATGATTTTATATCAAGTTTGAATCTGAATTTTTCTCCTGATACCGCAACTCCAGAGTTGGATGAATTGGACTCCCTACAACAGCGAGGAGATGAGAATTCTGAGTCACAAGGATTGGGAGTTAAATCTGGAGAGGAGCAAATCCAGGAAAGTCCAAAGAGTTCTGATCAATTAGTAATACATGGAGGAAATGAGGAGAAATCTAACGATTCTACAAAAAGTGGTAGTGGTAATTTGAAAGGTGAGCAAGTAGCCTCATTTCAGCCAACGTCTAACGAATGTGGGAAAGAAGATGAAGAAAAGAAGGATGAGATTTTGAATGATTTGGGACAAATTGAGGATGAGTCGAATGTGAATCCACTGATTAGTACAACTACCAAAATCGAAGATGAAGAGATGATTGAGAATGATGAAGTGGAGAAAGTGACTGCTTCGGAGAATTCTCCTCCTTCAGGTTTGACCTCTACTTTCTCACCAAAAAAGGAGGCGGAGGAGGGAGGACTGGAAGAAGGGTTTAACAGCGGTGAAGCAATTGCAAAAACTCTAAAGAAATCAGATTCCTTCAACCTATTTACAACCCAATCCTCCATCGTTAGTGATTTGGAAGATATTCGGATTTGTACTAGTGACTCCTTCCCTTCTTCCTCTTCCATATCCCCCTTGAAAATAACGAAAAGATCCTTTAGCGAAGCTGATAAGGAACTAGTGATTAATACGAGTGCTATTACCGCCCTAAGTGGGATAAAGTTTGAGGAGAAGGCTACCTCTGGAGTCATTGGCGTTCCGAAAGGTTGGAAAAGGGAGATCTTGACCACTGGGACTGATGGAGAGTTCATCTCCTATCTGAGGTAAAGAATCCTAAGATTTTAAAGGCTTGAATTCAATTTTCTTTGATCGTAAATTGATCTATTTTGGGGTAGGGGGATATAATAGGGTTGTATTTTAAAATTAAGCATCCTACACAACCTCACGCAACCAAAGGCAAAAATCCCAGGCATTTGAATAATTAGAATAAAGCATATTGTTTGGATCTTGGTATAAAAATAGGTAGGAGTACGTTATAAATTCATAAACCTGTGCGTAAGGTCTTGAAAAGAAAAAAAGGAAATGCGTTTGGAACACGCAATTTTGATTTACAATGCACAGGACTGCAACCATTCTATATTTGAATATGATTAAGACTCGAGAGTATGATGGATTGAAAACATGTGTATTTAAATAAGGCAAAATTTCAAAAGGTTCATTCGCCAGGCAGGCAGATCAACCCCACATATGCAGATTGCTCGATATTTCTTTCACCTGCACCTCAGCCTGTTAGATTCACATAATTTATTTGATTATTCACCCTCAAATTGATATGCCCGATGCTTAATGGGCCTGATTAGAAATTCATACATCGTGTTTGAGATATGGTGGAAAAGATATGAATTTTATAATGGTACTACTACGTCCGTGGGGTTTTGGTTAACTAACCATAAATCGGAGAAATCAATATTATTTTATATGGCCATAATATAAAGTTATAAAGTAAAACATCCCCCGCTCTTTATCGTTAAGAATCAGTGTCGTGTTTACCTATTCATGGGTTTGAGGGGAACAAGAAAGCAGTTACGGGACTGCAAGTGTTAAAGCTGATAAGGGTAGTCGTAGGGGGAGATCAGAAATGCATATTTAGTGCATATTCACAAGCTCAAATGGATGGAAATATGAATAAACGCATGCATAGCATACTCGTATAATTTAAGAGAGTTGTAAACTTCCGCCAAAGCAAATGTGTACACATAATTTGGGCTTTGTGACTCGAGTCTTGAGTGTGACTAATTCAAAATCGGAAGGAGAGGGTAAACAAGGGGTGGCTGAAATTGAATTACACAATTCTCGATAATATACTATGTAGAAATATGGAAATATTTCGTATTCAGAGCGTATTTCAATTTATCCTGTAATGGCACTTGGCAAGATTAGCAAAAAAGTGAGTCTTAAAAATCCTATTAGCCTCGGAAATTCACAATGGTTGAGGCTAGCGGGGAATCCCGATATTTAATGACAAATTCCATTGAAAAAAGAAACGAGTTACAAGAAACTTAATCTTTACACGTGTTAAATTTTGATGATGATGATTTCACTTTTGAGTGTGTAAAAGTATGTAAAAGATCCAGAGCTGGTTTGGATTTAAATTTTAAGACAGAATATTAGACAGGTTTTGAAGAGTTTGGCTCACGACTTGACTTGTAGTGGTGCAATTGTATTGCCTGGAGAAAAAAACAGCGTACAATGCATCATTGGTCATTAGAAAATTGGTTTCTCATACTCACCAAGTCTCTAGTTTTTTTACCGGAGCCTCTTCCGAGTAGTAGTATTGCATTGTGTAATGTGTTACAAGTAAATACAAACAAGATCTGAGGGAGTGAGTAAAGTCAAAAGTGCGAGGGATAATGGTGAGAGGAGGATTGTTGTTGTTGTATTCGTATGTGTTTAAAGGAGTGGATGGTTTCTCGAGGATGCGGGCAAAAAATTCCAGCGCTTAAGATTAGTTGAATTGAAAGTTTGAAAGAAGAAGTCTCGCGGGGAGAAGATTTGCCTAAAAGTCAAAGTTGTACGAGTATTCCCCTTATTTGTACCTACTCCTATGTTATGTACGAATACATTTGAGATTCGTTCGAAGGTACGAGTAGTACATGAGCTTGGGAGTCGAGTCTTGAATGGAATTTGTTGAAGACAACACTTTAAACGGAGTTTAAAGCGGAGCTGGATGGGGGTATATAGGATAATGAGCTTTATATCTGCACTTAAGTTAAGTCTCTGAAGGATCTGAATGTTTTATAGAGTAGTAATATCTGACCATTATAGTTTTATGTATTGTGTGTACACTTAAAGGGGGTTTCAAGGAGTTTATAAAAATTTACATACTCTTTGGATGATATTATAGCTAGAGGTTTTGTTTATTATACAAGCACTTTGTGGCCTTAAAGCTCCAGCACTTGAGAGGGAGACTGCATCTCCCAATCATACGTAGAGTGGTGGTATGTATAACTTAATAAGGGAAAGATTGGAGTGGAATTCGAGGATGGAAATGCACTTGCACTCGTATTGTATACAGTATAAGGCTTAAGGGCGGAATTGTTTATATATGGGTTAGATTATACGAGTAAAGCTCTATCTGAAATGATGAGGAGAAACCGAATATAAAAATAATGAAAGGTGGGTGGTCATCTCTTCTCAAACGAGCCGTCCTGCCCTTTATTGGGCAATTGCAGTGTTCTCGAGGCTTGAACGGAGTGGAAACAATGGAACGTCAACTGTCTGTCCATTGTTGTATGGTTTATCTGGAATTATTAGGCATCATTTTGAATATGATCTTTTTTTAATTTGATATATGGCTTAAATGGTTATTAAACGAGGAACACATGTTCATAACTTCATATATAAACTGTCTGTCCATTGTTGTATGGTTTATCTGGAATTATTAGGCATCATTTTGAATATGATCTTTTTTTAATTTGATATATGGCTTAAATGGTTATTAAACGAGGAACACATGTTCATATACACAAGGCCCGATTTAAGATTAGGGCTTGGGTTTAAACCTTGTTTTTATGGGCTATGAAATGAAGGAATAATATGTGCAATTAAATATAGTAATAACCTGCAATTTCCAACTGGAAAATTAGACTATTAGTATTATGATTACTTGTGTATGGGAGAAATGTCAGATTGAATTGAAGGGATTTGGATATGAATTAATTTTTTCCCTTCTTTTTTTATTTTGCAGTCCAAGTGGAATTAAGATTGGAACCTGGGACGAGTTGAAGAATTATCTATGCTCTGTCGGAACCTGTAAATGTGGACTCCCTTGTCCACTCCGATTGGAAACTCATTTCAATTTCGATCCAAAAGTAAGTCAAAAAAGATTATTCATTTTGATGCACATAGAGAAATGCTGGAGATGCAAATCTAAAAAACTTAAGATTAATGTCATTTGATTTTTAATCAAGATCTCTCCAAATTAGGGTGATGTTTGATTTTGATATTCTTTAGGTTTTCCACATGTCTTTCTTTTCGAGTTTTTTTTTCAGAATTAATGTGCAATCTTTTATTTAAAGCTGTCGAGCTTGGATAGTTTGTTGAGGCTCTGCCGCTTCAAAAAAGTGTTAACGAAGGAAGATTTAGGAGCTGGCTTCAGATTGCCAAGATCTATTGCTTGGAAGAGTCAGACTAATCCTGAAGTAGATAAATAAAAATCTTGTTTTTTTAATTCTCCAGGTAAGGAACGATGAAGCGGGTTTGCTGAATCTCAATGAGGAGGAGACTGGTCCGGGTCGGCGGTGTTCTCACAAGAGGAAAATACCTAAAAGTGGAGATTCTCCACTCATCTCATCTACAACCTCTACCAAAGATGATTTGGGTAAGATTTACTTGTTATTTATTCTTGTTTTTACACTTGAAACGCAGCGACCCGCCAGATATTCCTCAGGTTTTACTAATTTAAAATTTCATATGTAAAGAGTATTACGATTTACTGCGATATACTTCAACGATATGGTGTGCTTGTTTACAGAATTCTAAATTTAAGGGCTCTGAATTTAAGTACCTCAATTCCCTGAGAAAGTTGGGTAAATACAGATGTATTCAAGTCATATAATCAGTTAGATCAGGAGCAAATTTGGAAAGGAAATGGAACCTGTGAACCTAGGGATCGCTGACTAATTAGTCTTATGTAATAACCCACTTCCGCTTTGTTTTCTCTGCTGCTCTCTATTTGGGGCCGGTTCGTAAAACACTGAAGAGGAGCCCTTAAATAAATTATCAGAATATCTTTTGAGTATTTTTTAAAGCATTTGGCTAGCGCTTCTTTGGCCATCCCTCGGCCTCGGTTCGATGGTTGAACCCTCTCGCCTTCAAAATATACCAAAAGTATTATCACTTGACTCTGAAGTCTGAAGCAGCTTGCTTGCTTGGAATAATACGTATTAAATAATATTATTAGTTACTTACCTACATTTTTTTGAAGGCTAAATAATACAGGTTTTTGCTTCGAGATCGACCCTTATATCACTATCCTTACGCAGTCTTATTAAGTTAGGAGTACCAATTGAACCTAGCCTTTGGCTCGCTTTGCTTGGATTGCCACAAGTCATGAATTTAGAATGTAAAATTGTTAAGTGTTGTTGTTTAGTGAGTCGTGCGGCTGTCTTTCCTATAATGCTGTATCAGCCACAAATCTTTCCAATGATTCCTCTCCAGATGTACGGACTATTTAAGCTCGGTCGTATTTTTTAAATTCTTTTTTATTTAATTCAAACCCTGAGGAGGATAATGTAGGCATCTTTCTTGAGGCTGGAGGTGAGTGGAAGGATTTGAATTAAAGGTTATGAAGAAGGGGCTATTTTGACACGCCTGCCTGCCCTCCTTTAACTCTCAAGTCCCCCTAGATGATAATAATAATGGAAAGGAAGAGCATCTTAAACTGTTTAAACATTAGACTAGATTTCAAATGGATGAATCTACGTTACATTTGACTTTCAATTTATATTATATCAGTACTAGATTGCCTAATCGTTTCTTTTATAAAATGTGTATCCTCGTATGAACCACTTTGTATTTTTATTATTGCATTATCCAGGACCAGGGATCTTTCTCTCGAGTCTCGAGGTTCTTGGAGTTGGGATTATTATGTTGATGCATTTGAAGCTATCAAAACCCTGTATGATTTCATTGAAATATATTACCCGAGGAAGAAATCTCCCCTTTTTTAAGCCCCTTGAAAGAAATAATCCTTATTTTTTTCCACGAGCTGACTTCCTCCCTATTAAACCTTAAACCCTTTCTTGACTTAAGCCCCTGGAGGTTTTTACTACAATACATATATACATTTCCCCCTTTTCATTCTTTTATTTAAGAGTTTAAGTTCTCAAGTTGATGCGTGATGAGTGAAACTGACTTATTTGTATCGGGTACACCCTTATTTCTTTCTAAATGCTAATCTAATGATCCTTTTTTGTAATGTTCGAGGAGGTTTTTACTACAATACATATATACATTTTCCCCCTTTCATTCTTTTATTTAGAGTTTAAGTTCTCAAGTTGATGCGTGATGAGTGAAACTGACTTATTTGTATCGGGTACACCCTTATTTCTTTCTAAATGCTAATCTAATGATCCTTTTTTTCGTAATGCTCATCCTTGGTTGGCTTTTAAACATAAATAGAACTAGTGATCGGACTGGGTTGAGACTTGAGAGTTAAATGGTGTGAAATATTTTCCTTGTGTTGATCTTATTTACTCTTGAACCCCACTTTAAACTCGTTTGTTTTACAAATTGTATTAGAGATCTTCGTTGAGGGATGGCTTTGAGCCTTTGGGTTGGAAAGGAATTTTATAAACCATTTGAATTTTTGAGATAAAATGAAATTCTTTTATTTATTGGCTGTGGCCCGAAGGGGAAATGGTCAGATTGTCCATATGGCTCTTATCCGTATATCCTTTGTTTTAAAAATTTTTAAATTCCTTTACTACGAAGGGTTGATTCCCATCAGCCCACATTTTTATTAAGTTTGGGCTCACCTTTGTAAGTTTGTGCTTCGCGTAGGTATGGGCATCAGCAGCTGTCTCTTTTTCAAATATAATTTACGGCGGAATATCAACATGTCCCCCCATCCTCTTTGCTGTAATTCCGACTTGAGCTTTTGGCCTAACCTTCTGATGTATTTATGACATTATGTACATTTTTTTCAAATTTCGTAAATACCCCTATATATTGTATTACTTATCCTGAATATAATTCATTGAAATGTAAACTTGATACCGGTACACGCTTAGGAAAGCGGAGGAGTTACAAATTTTTATGGGTAAAGTCAGGATCAGGTTTCCAGCTCCATTTGAAATTTAATTCGGTAGTTTAGTTGAGAGTGGAATGTTTTATTACGTCGTTTAAATGTGTTACTTTGCTGTGTGGTCCAAGCGAAGATGAGACTGTGCCCAACCCTTTTGCATACAATATACAGATGTACAAGAAAAATGTGATGCTTCACATTTTAAATGTCCACAAAGGGGTCTTCTTTAGGTGTTAAAGAATTAAAGCTCGATATGAATAGATTATAGTGAAGAGAGATAGGATTTCCTAAGTTGAATTTGATCCTGAAGCCAAGCTTAATTTTTTATTCGATTGAAAATGCACTGGTAGAGTATTTCGAGAGCTCCAAACAGTGTTTGTCCCATGGGCTCCTCAATTGAAATCTGCTGGAATGACAATTGCCTTCCCTTGTAGATAATTTACATGATAAAGACATTATAGCTTTATTGAATGGCTCGTCTCGAAAGCCATCGTGATATTGTCTCTGCTGGAGATGCAAGGACTCGATCTAATCGAGATCCTTTTGATACTGTACTACGATGGTTGCTTCTAATGATTCCCATCTTTGTTTTTGTCCCATTCGATAAGGGCGCCTTGAGGTATCCTATGCTGTGGATTTAAAACTTTAAATAGATATTGCCGACTCTGCAAATGCAAGTATATAATGCAAATGTGAATATAAAAATCCCAAAGCACATATTCAATGTGTTATAGCTGAGATTTTCAAGTTTCAACTCACTCGGATTTAGTTTTTATTTCTTGGAGGATTTCGGGAGGGGTTGGAAAGAGCCTCTCCCTTCAGAAGATAAGTGTATGTAAAAATAACTGTAGAGTTGCTATTTATTTGCTCCTTTCTCGCACCCTCCAAAAACTCATTTCTCCCTTCTCGCTTATCTATTTCATCTACCACTGTAGACTCTACTCTAGATATATAAGCTTCTTTATATTGTGGGTATTTTGAGCATGCTAATACTTACTAGACTAGACTACTAAGGAGTGGATGTGTGAAGTTGCATCAAGCGGAACACCCTTCCAAAAAATCTTGTCTCTCCACTCTTTTGGAATAATTTTTTCCATCCATTTTGAGGCAAGTTTTGAAAAAAAAAGTTTCTTGGGGTCTTTTTGGGGTTGTTTTTCGATCCTAAATAATATTCCCCCTTTATTATTTATATAGACAAATTTACTGAAGTTGAGGTATATTTTTCCCTATCTTTCCCCCCCTCCCCTAACTTTTACCGTAAAGGGCCAACTAGCTAGGCTACCTACTACTACCTGTGTGCTCCCCATTTCGCTCCCATTATCCACGTACTTAAAAGTGTTATTATATCATAGTTGGTCCCGGTAAATTTCCCACCGACTTTTTTCCGAGTCACTCTGCTCCGGAAGCTCCATCATTAAGAGTATATAACTACGATGGATTCGTCTCCCGCTTCTTCCTTTCCAAGGATTAATATTAGGATAGGTCCTAGGTGTATGTGTAAGCAAGTTAGGTTCGGGTGACAGTCAAAGAAAGAAATTGGATGAGTAAAAAAGTAGTGTAAAAAGGTGGAGGAAAATATCCGTATATCGAGCTAACGAGAAATGATGTAAAAATAAACGTATTTGAAGTGTACGTAAGTTACATAATGTTTCACATGGTCTCTGAATAGTTTGTGGGGTTGGGAGTAAATGTTTGGATAATTCAAAGGTAGTAAGTAGAGTCCCTTTAAGTCTCTCTCATCTCCTCTGAGGCTCTGCGCCCCTTATTTGGTCCTAGCACCTTTTTAAGTCCTCCTCAGCTTATAAGGGAATCGAGAAAGGAAGGGACTTGAAACCCGAAATAGAGTTGATTTGACTTGATCTAATGTTTGATGCTTACTAGAGCCAGACATGAGTTCCTTTAATATACATATTTGTTCATGTACTTATGGGGTAAGTACATAGAGGAGTAGTAGAAGGGTGTCTTTTTTGCCCCTTTTACATATATATCAATCGTATCGGGCTTCTCCAATACACCTTTGCTTTGTCGCGCCTAAATGTGGAGAGGATATCCGAATTTGGAGAGCAAACAAATAGGAATTCCAATGCCGGATTGTTAAAGCATTGCGTGAGCTTATTTGTAAGGGCTCGGGTGCAATAATGAAATGAACGGAGCTCTTTTAATCTGAACGGAGGAACCTTCATATGTGTTTGAATAAAACCAAATGTACTACTTATGTTTATAGGTATATGTGAATTCCAATAGTATTCTTTTAAACCTGGCTCGGACACATTGTATTTGTTTGGGGAGATGACTGAATCGAGATGGATTGATGAGATAGGCTGGCTCATAATACATGAGTGTGTATTATGAGATGTTGTGGAGAGGAGGGTATTCATTTCATTCCATGATTGTATGGGCTGAGAACGGAAGGAAGCTCCATTGTAAGAGTATATGGTAAAGAGGGGATCCCAAAACACATGAACCGAGCCATCCTCTGTGTTTTTTGAGAGGTGGGCAATCCCATGAATGGTGTGGGAATGAAATGGGAATGGGGATTGATTCGGGGATTCGTGATGAAAGGCCGAGGTATTACACCTGGAGTCTTTTTTATTAGGAGTTCCAACTGCAAGGGGGGATCAGACTCTTGGATTTCGAAACTGTTTTGAAACCGAGCTTACCGCTTATTAAATTATTACAAGGAGGATTCATATGGCCTGTAATGATATAATTCATTCCATTCCCCACTTAATATATTGTACTAGCCATATTTGTATAATTAATTGTGTATGGTTTCATAATTCATTTGCAGAGGATCCTACCTAGGCCATGTCTCATCAAAGTTCATAAAACAATGGGGGCCATTCTGAACCCTTTCTGGATAATTACTCTTTTGTATTGTTCAGTTTATTTTGGAGATCCTATTGTCATTTTTTGGGGTAGAATAAACATGTGTCAAAACTCATATTTGGGATCTCTGGGATTTTTAATTAACTTGGAGCGTTTATTTTGGAGTAGAAAGTTGTATACTCCAACCTTTGACCTTTTTGAAGATGAGGAAATTACGGAGAGTCTTTCGGAGATTTTATGACCTACTCTTTTGTCTATTAAGATGATTATTTTTCAAAGGTAGGTTACCGAAACCGAATGAATTGCAACGAATTGAGACAGATGTTTTACGGATTTCTTTTGGCTCGGGTTCCTCTATTCATTGAATCATTCACCCTCCTTATTTTTATTTACTAAAAGGTCTTGTGAAGAAGAGCGAGAGCGAAAGGAGGTCCATAAAGTTTAAAGGGTCTGGGGCTGATGTATTTTTTCCGATTCAAACAGAAGGGTCTTAAAGTTTACCATTTTTATGATGTAAATCAGGATATATTTCTTTTTTGAGAGGCCCGGAAGGATTTGTAAGAGTTGCAAAAGTAAGTTCTCTTCGTTTAGAAAAGACTAGGTATTATAATATTACAATTTATTTGGGATCGGATGTTTATAGGGGCTCGAATGAATAAATGGGGCAAGGGCTGAGTTGATGGTTGATTTGTGAGACTGGGAATGTAAATGCCCATATTTATGTTGTTTATATGTCTCAAGGGTTAGTTTTCGAAGGAACTAGCAGCCTAGCTTGGTCTGATTTATATTTATAAGCTCCTGAATCTACTCATCATCTCATTCAAATATTCAATCTTCCTCGCTTGCTTTTTATCCATCCTTTTTGTATGGGGGGTTAAAAATTTTTACACATTACATTCTCAATGGGGTTTAAAGTTTAAAAGGGTTGGAAGATTATACTGTATTCCCCTACTCTCTGGCAGACTCGTAATTGTGTAACAACCCTATTATGCCTTATTATCCAATTGGATGGAATGAATTTAAATAGATGCACACATATTAAAGTACTTATATGTTGTGGGTTATGTAATATCCGTATTGTATTAGCATATAGCTAGAGAACTTGGGATCAAAATGAGATGATGAGACATGGGAATGAAGGGTTGTTAAATTATCCAGGATTTGCTCCACCTTTGAAAATTTGAGGGATGAGAACTAGACATTTTGTATGGTTGGAGGTGGTTTAAACTTTTCAATTTGAATTTGCTGTGGGTTTTGCTGTACTAATTTTTTTTTGGCTTGTTTGCGTGAAACATTTACTCGGGATTCTCTTCTGGAACAAGTATTAAATCATCAAATACTCGTAGGTCTGCTCAATCTAGTCTTGTTAACCTCTGGGTCTATCTGGTACAATCTTGCATGTATTTTAGCATGGGTCATGTCTCGTTCTAATCGCTTTTTTGTTATACTGGGTGGAAATTAAAAGATTAAACCAAGCAGTGAATCCAGCCTGGAAGAGGTGTTTAAGAGAGCTCGTGCAAACAAGATAAAAACATACAGATATTCATCTGTATGTTTTTACCTTGAAAATCAAGTTTAATTAATTTTGTAATTGAACGCAATGGGATTTAAACCGGGTACAACTCGCCTTTAATGGCGAGTTAATTCTTTGGGCATTTGTAAACCCTAATGGGAGTAACATTTTTATTTGACCATGGGCGTGACAAAAAGAATAATACACAATTTAGGACAAAAATTATTCGAAGAAATATTTATAGGTAGTGGAATTGATTAAATGGGTTTAATTCGGGGAGTACTCCTAGGATAGATGGGTAATTGGGTATTTGGGTAATCATTTTTTATATATAATTAAATTATATATATTCTATTTCTCCACTTTTCTCTTTATGATATTAATTTAATATATTACATATGTAGGTACGAGTATATATTTACACTGATGTTATACAATGATGTGTATTTATAAATGACACGGAGCACTGGGAAATATGGTGGATATCCCATTAGTATTTTTTTGCTTGACATGATAGATGGCTTGAATTTTGTAAAATTCGATTTAGGGTCCATGAGGTCATCCGAAGTCTCAGATTAGGACCAGGACAGCATTCATGACTCGAACGGTACGATGGGTCCGCTTTCCGAGCAGATTGTGTGTGTGGAATGTGGATTTCATTGTAGATTGATTTTTCCTCGTCTCCTCCCGATTTCCGGCCCCATTGGATTAGTTATGGTGTATAAAGTGTGGCGATGAGATCGAGAGAAAGGAATGTTTATTTTGTATTTGATATTGATTATGTAGGAGAGATCTGATGGGTTTAAAGATTTCCAAATTTTGAGATAAGTCAATTTTGCAAGGATTTCTTATATGCAAATTTGTATATTGTAGTCCTCCAAATGCCCTTTGTATTTCAATGGATTCTCGGGGTTAATTCCGATGGATTCCCGGGTTCGTTTCGGTCAGATTCGGTCCGGGTCGGGAAACAGTCTCGACTCGTCTTCTCCATCGATTTCTTTCCAACTTTAAAATATTGGAACTCACCAAATTTGGGCACTTTTTTAAATGATGTACCAGGAGTTAATCCTGGGAGTCTCAGGTCTTAAAAATCACAGGCGAAT
>JAAZTK010001855.1:0-12656 GCA_036507255.1 Megalothorax incertus
TACAAGGTTTTAAGAGCAATTCCTTCGTGTTTTCGGTGTTGACACAAAGCACCAATTAATTGTCAAAAAATTAAGTATTTTCTGCCACCACCGACGACATGGGTCTGACACTCTCATCCGTTCTGTCCCGGCTATTTGGCAAAAAGCAAATGAGGATTCTTATGGGTAAGTTTTATTAAAATTAATTAAATACCGGTCCATATTCTTTATTTTGGGTGGTGGTGTTCATATTGTTGTGCATTTAACTATATTGATGACTCGTACAGTTAATTTGTACACGTAACCAATAAGCCAGAATCCCCATTAACTTTAACTTGCTTACTTATTAATCCCATTTTTTTTATTTCTTATGACCTACTTATTTAAAATGACATTTAATTTGTGGTATTTATTTTTGTTTTACAGTTGGATTGGATGCTGCCGGAAAGACAAGTAATTTGATTTTAAAAAAATGTAGATGCATGAATTAAACATATGATTCTTTTGATTTCTTTTAGCTATCCTCTACAAGTTTAAATTAGGAGAGATTGTGTAAGTTACCCGAATATAAATTACCCGAATTGCAAATATTGTGAAATGATTTATCTTTATTTTTTATTGAATTTTTAGAACAACCATTCCAACGATCGGTACTTAATACTTAATTGAACGTCTTGATTAAATTTTTAATAGCATTTATCTAATCATCTAATGTAATTTCTTTTTGATTTTCAGGATTTAATGTGGAGACGGTCGAATACAAAAATATATGCTTCACGGTCTGGGATGTTGGAGGGTACAGATCTTGATCAAAAATAATTAAAGCTCATACCTAATTATTAATGAATTAATCTAAATGAGTTATCCCATTTTAGCCAAGATAAAATCCGACCGCTTTGGCGTCATTACTTCCAAAACACACAAGTAAAATGATTTTTTTTTATTTAAAAATTAATTTGAAAACAAAATATACAATCTTTATGAATATATACTCAACTTGGATCTTTTAATTTCTTTTAGGGCTTGATATTTGTTGTGGACTCGAATGATAGAGAGAGGATTGGGGAGGCTAGAGAAGAACTGATGCGTATGTTAGCTGAGGATGAACTTCGTGATGCTGTATTGTTAATCTTTGCAAACAAACAGGTTGGTTACGATTTAATGAATACATGTACTAGATTGGTATATTTATATTTATTTTTCCAGGATTTGCCGAATGCTATGAATGCTGCAGAAATTACCGACAAATTGGGACTACATTCTCTTCGAAATAGGAACTGGTACATTCAAGCCACTTGTGCCACTTCCGGCGATGGGCTCTACGAAGGCCTTGACTGGGTAATTTTTACTCTATTTACGATACTGATATGATGCATACCAAATTATATTAGATAATTAAAAATCCTTCTATAAAATCTGAATTTTTATTTTTCTCCAGCTCTCCAACCAGCTCAAAAACGCCGCTCGTTAATAAAGAGTGAGTTCGTAAGCTCACTCATAATACACGTCGATTCTTATTTAAAGTATCCAATCTCCGAAGAATACTTTTCACACGATGATTTATATAAGAAAAATGCTTACGGCCACATTCAACTTTAATTAATTTCATTCTTAATTCCTTAAAAAAATATGGATTTAAAAGAAACCTCCATCAGTGAAAGTCAGTATCCCAAATTATATTTAACTTTAATTAATGTGTGAATCATTAATAAACCCATGTGTATCTAATATTATTATATTATATTGTACTTTCTTACATTATATATTAATTAAATCTTGAAAAATTTATTCATAAACGTGATATTGTATTTTGTACATGTATCAAGTCATTGTTTTTACATTTTAAATACTACCTTGATAAAATAAAGGAAATCTGGCCCAATGGTTTATAAAAATCCATAAATTATTATTTTATATTATTTTAAATTGGTAGTGAATCGTGATCCTCGTTTTTTTATATCAGGCGTTAGAGTATAATTAAAACTTTCTACAATAATTCTTATCTAACCTAACAGTACGACTCCAGGCCTCTTTTTCACCTTATATTTAATCAGATTGCTATACTTTGTTAATAAGGCCCTCCAATAGCAAGTGATGTGTGACAATTTGAGATTCTCTTTAATGTATAGGAAGCCACGATCCGCAATCCGCTTTACCACCTCATCGTGAGATTGAACAAATTGCAGTAGATCCCTATTATCGATATTAAATTAGAAAAGGAATGAAATTATCTTGTAGTTTAGGTACTTGATATCTTGAATGCTACTATCCTTCTCAATTGGAATGTAATGAACCCAAGGCTTGAGAGCATGGTAGAAAAACTCGATCCAATCTGAACCAACGTGGAGAACAAGGGAATTGCATAGGAATAGGTGTTTAAACCGGAAACTAGCTGCAACTCCTCTAAAATTGAATAAGTATTTGTATTTGCAATGTTCTTCGAGGGATATCTCCTCTGCGGGTTCCTCTCCAAGTGTGTCCTTTGAAAAAAATAAGTTATTCAATTCATATACCTTAAATTAAATATTTAGAGTTAACTGCAATTGATTTCCAGGCTTGATTCTTTGTGTATTTGGCATCTACAAGCTCAGGGTTTTGCCTAGAAAGGAGTATTAGATTGTCTCGCTCCGAACAAGTCCTCGAACCTCTGAAAAACCCTTTGGATTCCTTGAGGTCCCAACTGAATTTCCGTGATGTTGAAATTAGTGTCTTTCTTAATAAATCCCACCGTCCAAGTCCTGCATTGATTATACATAATATTAAATATACGAGTATATGTTGTGTGGTATTAAAATTATAGAGAAGTCTCTAATTCTAGAATATAGGTATAAATTAAAAACCTTTTGGATATAGAGAAATGGCAGGGCCTCCTTCCCAAAAGGACCAAGCTGGATACGTGATGTCTATGTAGTCGCTCGTCTGTCAGACCAATGAATTATGAAATATTTAAATGTTAATAAATTCGGTTTAAAATTTAAATTAATTGATGAAAAATAAATGCCTTGCTGAATGAAAAGACTGGATATGGCTCGGAATTAAATGAAGGTACTTGAGGCCAATCTGACACATTAACCACAAACTCAATATCCTTTGGAATTTGGCCCAGAACCTTGAGTAGAAAATGTTCAACCCCTTGACATCTTGCTGGAAACTTGCATGACTCTTCTCGGTACAATTTCCCATCAATTATTTGATAAAGTGTACCCCTGAAAAGGTCAAAAAGGAATGTGCAATTTTAATTGTAAATGTAATCTAAATATACCTGACTCTGGCTTCTTTAATCATCTGCTCACTAATTCCCCCATTAGCAAAATAGCTCAAATCCTTCTCAATAAGGTCAGTGTACATTGAACATTTGGCCGTATCTCCTTGTGCTTGATTAACCAATTTTTCTTCACTTTTGGCGACATACTCCTCCTCAGAGTCTTGAATCCTTTTGAGTATTTTTTCCTTCACGTTTGCCTCTGGAAATTAAAGTTTAAACATAAATTATTATTTCATACATATTAGATTTATGGCTAATTATTCTAATTATAGAAAACATAGTAAACTTTATTTACCTTTGCTATATTTATTAATTTGCCCATGGCCGGGAGTGTGGCAGGACTCGGAGTTGTCATTTTTAGCACACGAGTTTAATTGTGAATTGGTGCCACTAATTAGGTGGGTATATAATAGAAGAAAAGCTAATTTAACTAGTATGTCAGTCATATCCTCTCGCGAACATAATTTTAAGAGTATTGAAACTATTTAAAATAATTTAATTTTTAAAAAAGGTCTTTTATTTTGAAAACAAATTCAAACCCGGTATCCTCGTATAATTTAGCGTTCTTAAGACTTAGGTATAATTTATTAGGAATCTCGAGTAAGTTTGAACTTTGAAAGCTGAAATAAATCGGAGATTGCTTAATTGATCATTAAGAAATATCGGTACATTTATTAATTTGGTATTTTTTGATTACAAAAAAAATATAGAGTAAAAAAGTTTCACTTAATTAAATCAAGTTAAGGGGGAGCGAGCAGAAGGGGAGGACTGATAGATAGATGACATTTAGTGGTCGTAAAATGAGTGTAGGACGACACGTCGACAAACATTAAGGTCGACAACCTTATAACTTTTGACCCCTTTGACCTAACCTAACCTAACCTGACCCAACTTGACCTCACATGACCCAAGGTCACTGGGTCAAGTTAGGTCAAGTTAGGTCAAAGGGGTCAAAAGTTATAAGGTTGTCGACCTAAATGTTTGTCGACGTGTCGTCCGGATACCCGTAAAATAGCTTTTAAGAATTTATACAATTTGCTTATATTACCTACCTATCCCTAAATTAATCTTATTTAATTAATTATCGTAGTTTGAAATTTGAATGGATTTATTTAAAATTGCCGTTATGATTTTTTGATATTAATCAATTAAAAAACTATTCCCTTCGCAGGTTATCGAGTCTAGCTTGTAAATCCGCATCCGCATCAGCTAGTGCAGCCGCTGGGGCTTCTTTATTTCCCGTAGCAAGGCCTCCACTTGCTTGAGGGAGTGTTGACAATTGATCTTTAAGTTGGAGGCCAAGTTCATCCAGGATTTGTCCGACAACAGCATCACTTTTTAATAAAAATGAATTTAATTCGAATTTTTTTATGTTTATGAGATTAAATAAAAAATTACCTTTCCTCTTCATCATCATCTTCTCCGAGAGCATCGTCCATTGCATCATTCATCATGTCCTCTTTCATGTCCATGATTTCAGACTGTTTTTCAAATTCTTGCAAAATCTTTTGAATCTGAGGGAGCTTCATTTGTCTATTCATATTCTGCATGGCCTTTGTCACCCCTTTCATGGCCTCAGCCATTGCATTCTGGGATCGAAGGGTTTGTATCTTCATTGAGACTGCTTGAATATTGGCCTTCATGAGCATGAATTTCTTGACATATCTCCTGGTTCGAACCAGGTCTTTGGCCATGATTTTAACAGACTCCTGGAAGGTAAAACAAAAGTTGCGACTTTACAAATAAATTCATGAATTTATAAAATTATTCATTTACAAATTACCATTTGCCCCTCCTTTGCCATCTTTTTTATGTCAGCAATTATCTTCTTTTCCTGCTGCTCCATCCGACTCCGTTCTCGGTCCAGGTCACGAATAGCCTTGTCTAGAGCTCTCTTGTTCTTCCGAAGCATTTCTTCGGGGGTCATTCGTCGCCCAAAAAGCCATTCTAGAGGCATATCTGGCTGGAAAATTAAAAAATATTAAATATGGTATGAAAAAAATATTAATTTCAACTGGCTTTTTTTACATGTATAATAAAACTGAATCAAAATCCAATTAGTAATTCAGATATTGGATTAAATAAAGTTAGATAAGAGCTTAATCATTAATGAGTAAGGTTGTTTCGTCACAGGTGAATGTGATAAATTCATGATTAATTTTTTAGAATTCTACCGGAAATAGCTTACCTAAGTAGATGTAAATGTACGCCTAAAAAATGACGAGGTCAAAACAGGCCAAAATTCAATAGGGTTCTTGGGAAGGGGTTTATAATTAAATTGCAATTAAAATGAGAGATAATTAAATAATAATTGGGACTTGAGGAGAGATGAGTAATCTTTCAAAACTTGAGATTTGCATTTAAACTTCCCAGCTCTCAAATGCCCGCTAACCTAAAATTCAAATCCTAAAATATCGTGCTCGCGACCTCCACAAGTCTAGCCTTAAATTTATTAAATTCCAATTAATTAATTAATTTGCAAGATTGAAATTAATTTGGACCTCTCGGAAATCAATTAAGAAGGAGGAGGAATTAATTAAAGGTGAGTTTATTCTAGTATGGTAAATTCAATCAATTCAAAAACCAAAAATTAGTAAATGTTTTTTAAACTGATTTTTAAATGCACTTTTGATTTAAAATTTAAATGCATTATTGGAATTGGAAGTTATTGAAATTATTTATTGATAAATTAATAATTTTAAATCATGTATTTTGTAGGGGGTTCAATTATGATTGCTGATACTGACTGTAAAATGGAGACATGTGATTCTGAAAATTCCCTTTCAGGTATATACGTATACTGTACATAAAAAGAAATTAATGTTGAAAACTTTAAATTAATATCATATTGTTATGTTTCTTTTTATTATTTTTAATTGCAGATTGTGATCTTGATAAGAACAACGAAGAGGATTGGAAGGAAAGACCTCTCACACCGACATTGACCCCATGTCTATTTTGTCCTGATGTTTTTGAGGATCGGACCGCACTACTTTTCAAGCATTTAAATTCTGTGCATAGCCTGGACATTGGATCCCTGATTCAGAAATACAAAATGGAGCAGCTCTCATATATAAAAATGATTAACTATTTCCGGTCCAAAGTATTGTCAGCACCGGTCAAGCCCAATGAGAATATAATTGGGTATCAGGGGTATATTGGGGGGCTTATTAAAGAGGCGATGGAAAATGATGGAGACCCAATATGGAATGACGACTCATATCTTGCTCCAATCATTCCGAATGACTCTCTCCTCCTCCATCGTAAGTTTGTATTTGCACATTTAATTTCATTTATTAAAATGAATGAATAATTTATGCACAGTGATCGAGGATTGTGACGAGGATATACCCGTAAAAGAAAGTAACAATGACAATCTGCCGCCAAATCCTCCCTCTTATTTAAGGAGTTGTCTGACTAAAGATACAAACCGAAATGAGGTTGACTTTTACAAATCCGAGATGGAAAAGATGAAGAATGTCGTTCAAAATATATTGGAAGACAAGCAAGAGAAGAAAATTGTGGGACCTCCGTCCAATCAAGATGATGAATACTTTGAGTCTTACGATGATATTGAGATACACTCTGAAATGCTTAATGTAAGTACTCAATTCTTTATTATTGACACTTTAGTTGTTGCATATTTAATTTTGGATTTTTAAATTAATTTTTACAGGATAAAGCACGGACAATAGCGTATAAGGATGCTATTCTGAATAATGCGGTTGACTTTGAAAATAAGGTGGTTTTAGATCTTGGGTGTGGGACTGGAATCCTCTCCCTTTTTGCAGCAAAGGCTGGAGCCGGGAGGGTATTTGCCGTGGACAAATCTGAAATCATTTATGATGCAATGGAGATAATCCAGTCAGTGTAAAATAAGGATATTTATGTTCTAAATTCTAATCATTTATTTTTATTAAATTTAATTGCAGAGAGAATGCCTATGATAATGTGATAAAATGCATTTCATCCACAATAGAAGACACGAAATTCGAGTTTGGACAAATTGATATTATCATCTCTGAGTTTATGGGTTACTTTTTGCTCTTTGAAGGTTTGATACCTTTTTTTTAGAAAACATCATCTTTTATATTTAAATAATTTATTTTGAAATTTGAAGGAATGTTGAATTCCCTCATTTATGCCCGAGATAAATTCCTCTCGAAAAATGGCCTCATGTTCCCCAATCAAGCCTCAATCTTTATTGTAGGCTCCTCAGATGAAGGTACTATATTGCCAGTGCAATACAATTTCTTTTTTTGTCAAATTTTTTTTATTAAAAATAGAATTCTACAACAAAGAGATCGACTTTTGGGACAATGTATATGAATTCAAAATGCCTTGTTTGAAAAAGCGAGCACTCCTCGAGGCAAGGAATGACATTGTAAAGCCTGAAACCATCAATACAACTCGAGTAAATGTGCTCTCCCTGGATCTCATGACATGTGGGACTAATGACGCAATTATCAAGAAACAAATATCTTTGACAGTGACCAGATCCTCGGTTCTTACTTCCCTCGTGGGGTATTTTGACGTTGGGTTTACAATGGGCTCTAAACATTCTCAAATTCTGACCACTTCTCCCGAGGCTATCCCAACTCATTGGAAGCAAGTAGTTTTCTTTCTTCCTAGAAAAATTCAGGTTCAACAAGGTAAGATGTACATTTTATTATTAATTATAATAAATACTATTATACATATAGTAAGATATACATACGAATATATACTGTAAGTCTGTATAGGCAGTACAATACAATAGGCCGATTTCTACAATAGTATATCTAATTATATTAAGCAATGAAACTCTGAGAATACTTATCAAGTTATCATTATTATATTGTACCTAGGTACTATCCGTAGATGCCTAGTTTAAGACCTTACTTTATACTATTATTATATAAGTCGGTTTTGAATCATATTTCTCATTTATAGAACATTGCTTATTTTCTTTATCACTCAGTATCACAAATTGAATAGAAAGTTCTGTGCCTTTGAGTTTTCTAGTCCAGTTGTTCTCCCGAGTCCCAAAACCCTTCCAGCTAAAATCTTCCTACCATTCTCTTTATACGTATCTTTTATTTTTATTCTTGGAAAATCATACGTCCCCCCTAAATTTCTTTTTCCTTTGTCAACATCCCTCAGCTCTCTACAAATTAGTTTATTCTTTGTGTTGGTTGTTATTGTACAAATTGAACTTACAAACAAGGCTCATCAGTCATCATCAAAATATAAAAGATACTGTACAAATTCATTGTATTTTAGACTTTTAGTAGATACTTTATGCAGTATATTTGATATTATTTTGCAAATTATTATATTCTTTACTATATTAGTATTAAATTATGGTTGTTCAAAATGTCCAAGATTAATTACAAAAGTTGCTATTTTTTATTAAAATGTAAACTCGATTTTTTTAACAGGACAAACTCTTGAGGGGATGTTTGAATGCTATCCAGCGGGTTTAAATAACCGATCTCTTGAAATGAAGATAAGCCTGGGAGATATTAAAGCTAAGTACCAGTTTAAATGATATTTAATGGTATTTAGGAAATGATATTCCATCCGTACATTGGTAATATTTAAAGTTCCATAGACGATATTTTAAAATTTAGCTACTCAATTTATGACCCAATTGAATCATGATTACTTCTCTGTTAATTGTATTTACACAGATACATGTTTCATATCCTTTAAGGTCTTATCTCGATAATTATGTAAGAAGCTGAAAAGTATCAGTTCAATCACTTATTTGCATTTATGTATCTTGCTTTATATATTTTTATGTAATCCAAATCCAATTCTTCCGAATTCTGAGACATAAAACACAGTGTAAGATTCTCATCGATATGCTTAAATGCACTTAATTAAAATAAAATATAGACTCATAGCCACTGTAGTAATACTAATACATAGTAGGATAATATGGCGTCTCTTTCTTTATTCTTGCTCAACTTTGTAATTATCTTACTTGAGCATAACATTGTATCAGATGTCTATTTAATATAATTCTACACAAGTTTAATGTAATAAAGCAAAAATTATACTATCAATAATTGAACAAAATTAAAGCTCTATTTTTTCAATTTGATACAAAAACATCAGCCTTTTCATTTGGAAGATTTCGTTATATTATTGAATCCAGAATGAGTTTTGGAGTAATTTGTAGGCAGATTTTTAGGTGTAATTGACACGGAATCAAGCAACATTTTAGAAAAGTGATCAATCTCATCTACATGGCCATTTGCTGACGAATCCGATTTACTTCCTCCATAGTGGAGTTCCATCAGTGTCTCTCCCTTTTCAACTTTCATTCCTGGTTTCTTATGGAGGACAACCCCTGGCTCAAAACTTACTTTTTCCCCGGGTTGTGTCCGGCCGCAGCCCATTTGGTGACAGGCTCTAGCAATTGTTAAGGCATCAATTCCACTCACATATCCTGTGTAAAATAAAATAATCTTATTACAATATATATCAGAATTTTGCAGAAAATAGGTAGCAAACATGAAAGTTTTCATATATCTATCTAGATACAAGTATTATAATTACCTACGGATAAATCTTTAAATCTAATTATGTACAAAAATATTGATACTGCACAAGACCGTTTCTTGGTAGATCGTAGTACAATCATTTGATTCCATAGATGTAATCTGCATAATATGTAGGTATTATGCATAGCTATTTAGGATGCATTCTCTTCTTGATATGAAAATCCTGGCTTAAAAGAAAATTGAAGTAGGTAATGCTTTTAGCAAGATCGGTAAACAAATTAGATACTGATAGCTTAGATAATAAAAAGAGGTGTAGTAGGTACTGGGTTGAAACATTTTGGCCTTGAATGTTAACGCGATTTTCCACTTAAAAAGAGTATTACACCAATATACTAAAAATACATATATTATATTAAATTACAGCATTTTTTTTTTCAAAGAGCTACTTTATTTTACCAGGAATTTTGTGCACGTTATCCATGATTTGACGCAAATATTGTACAAATTACATGTAGGATGATCAATGCAAATTAATCCTAAGCTACAGGTACTAATCTAGTAATCAGTAATCAGTAGTATTAGGTATTATAGGTATTATTCTATATACTATCTAGATAATATGAACTAATTCTTGTCATAATACAGATTACTATCATAGTTGTACTATGTAATATGTATGATGTATGAACAATGAAAAAAGTACAAATAGTGTACCGTAGATCCATATGTATCAAATTGCCTAGATTTCCCTATTATAAGGTGAGGAATTATCTAGGATTTGAAAAAATGATTTTTCTGCTCTTCATTCGTTGTTTCGACTGTTTTACAAGGTATAATTCGACGATTTTTATGAGAAAAAAATTCCATATATAATATAAGACATAAGGTAGCGAAAGAAGTGTTTCAAAAACTCTACTAGAACGCTTGTATGACAGTATGTACAGTATAGATTGGACTTTGACAAAGAATCTCTTAAAAATTGATATAATTTTTAAAAAAGGTTTCTTGGAATTAGGGTAGACTTGTATCGTAATGCGTAATATAAAATAAGTTAAATCGTATTCTCTTGTTCGAACTATTATATTATTTATAAATCGTATTTTGACATTTCATATTCATAAAATTCATAAGTCGTAATAACTTGAAGTTATTATTCGTTAGCTTTATTAAACTACCTAACATTTACCATATATCAGTACCTAACATTTTTATATTATAAGTAATTCCAATTTATATTCGTAAAATTGTATTAATATGAAAGGAATAAAAATATTTTTTCAATATAGTTGGAATTTATGAAAAGTTTTGAATTTTCCAGCAAACCTTTGTGGAAAGATTTGCAATGAATTTATAAAATGAATGAAAGTGTATAAATTTTTAGCAAGTCTTTAAAGAGTCTTAGCTGGAATTATTGGCATATGGCCCTATAGTGTATGAAAAAGGGTGAAATTCCTTTTATTATATTTATATACTTCAAATGAGGATTTTGATTTTCCTATGTCGACCTTTCTTCAACTCGGGTCTTGGCTTCTTTTGGCTTCTTCATCCTCATCTTGCATATTATACTAGTATTAGGCTCTACTACCTATTGTATCGGTAGATTTAATATGCACACTTTTGTAATATAAAATATTTAATATGCATTTCCTTCCCTTTGTCGTCATTTCGTATGTATTTCTCTTATTGACGCAATATCAAAAGATAAGTAGGCAAACATTCTAAGCTGGTATTTCATTTCATTAAATTTGGTTACATTTATTCTATTTGTTTACCTATCTATCTCAGGAGATCAGGCAAGTTAGAGGAGGGTTTCTGACAATATGTCGCATATAAAAGTGAAAATGAAATTTGAAGAGTACCTATATCTTAAGGTAAATTACCGTTACATAAAGATAACCTTAAATAATTTTATAAAAGTGACGAAAACGAGACCTACCTATGATACATAATAAAATAAGTATTAAGCTACTGTATATTATGATTTTTAAGCATTATATCATCCTAGCTGAAATAATTTAAAGAAATTAATACAGGTCAAGACCTACAGGTCAAGCGTTATAGAACCCTTTTCCTTTAGGAAGGTTCCAGAGATTTTAATTTGCACTAATTGTTACGCTTAGAATCCCATTTATAATCAGTATAATCATGAGATTTCATATAGGGAATTCCGAATTTTCAATCAAAATTATACTATATTTAGCTCCATACTTTAACATTGGATTTGGTACAATTTTCTCCATAAGGCTATATGTAAAACTGAGCTTCACCAGCGCTTTATTTACAAACCCTGGTTGTACGATACATATAATCGCACATAATGATGCTTACCTACCTAATACTACAAGCCAAAAACATTCATTCCATATGTGCATATTCATAAGTACTATTGCTACTATATATTGTATGTATAAGTATACCCAAATCTAAAAGATACCCTTTCAATTTTGAAGTATTAGCGTTGAATAAAGTTTCAAATTTCACATTGTGAAAGCTCATCCGGCTCAATTTTGCTTGTCACTCGTCCCCCAAATCCATAGAATTCTAGTGACGGAGAAAGCAAACTTTAAAACTCTGCAGTCACTGGCAAAAGTAAGCTCAAGTTGGACAGGAGAGTAAATACAGACATCTCGCATCATTTCTGTACATACATATCGTACATATGTGTAATATATATGTAAGTACCCTACATTTATTTTGAATGAAAGGAGAAAGCTTTCGATAGACCCAACGGCAATGAGAAATAAAAATTTCATTTTCTTCCACAAAGACAAACTTTTATCTCTATCCAGAAAGAATACTTTTCTACCACAAAAGTTGGCATAAAAGATCTCTCAAAAGACTCTGCCCAAAAACATTCTCATTTCAGGTTCCCCTGAATATTGACTCTTTGATGCTCGATAAGGGAAATTGGTCACACTCCG